>JAODAL010003459.1:0-173582 GCA_025379985.1 Phyllomedusa bahiana
AACTCACTGCACTCATCTTCAACCCAAGCCCTGCAAAGTTTTTAAATCCCAGAAAAAAAAACAAGGGTTGCGCCTCTTTCGGCCACAGCTGGGCCCGGGAGGCACACAGCGGGGTAAATTGCCCCTCCTTGCCCGGGGTTCCTGCTCTGCAGGGCAGTGACCCCCCACACCCTGCATGCTCTTCCTGCTGCAAAGTGTCGCCCGCGGACCCCTCTGAGAAACGCCGCAGTCCCCCCCCTAAAGGGGAAAGGAAATAGGGTAAAAAGCTGCAATGTCCCCTGAGGAGGGGGCCCCCGCCCCCAGCTCCCCCGGGCCCCAACAGGGGTGCTCGTGACGGACGGGGGAAAGGCCCTAAAAAGGACGGGGCTAGCTGGTCACAGCCTACTGTGCTGGGAAGGACAGCAGCCCACCTAAAAGGCCATACAAGTGTGAGTGACCGGGGTGAAAAATAGTGCACCGAGGCCCCATATAGGGTCTTCCCGCACAGAGATGCCCAATACGCAATCGTGTACTTGGTACAAAAATTCCGCGACCCCATTGATTTATAATCATAGGTGCCAACTTTTGAAAATGGAAAAGCGGGAAATTTAAACCCCCTTACCCCCGGGGAGCCTTTTGGCCTCTCTGACAGAGCCCCTTTTTTTAAATTGTCAGTGTCATTTTATGTGAGAATTTACTTTTGACACTTTAAAAACCATCCATTATTCAGAACTTTTTTCCCGCGAACTTTGTCTTTAAGTAGTAAAAATTTTTGGTCCAAAAAATCTTGTTTATTTGTGAAAAATATCAAAAAATTAGGAAAAAAATTTTTTTAATTTAAAAACTTCAAAAATTTCTGCTTAAAAAATAGTTTTTCCCACCAAAATAGTTTATAACTAGCATCAAACCATTTTTGCTGTATTTTGGCATCTTTTTTTTTAAAATGCCTTTTTTTTTTGACACATTAGGGGCTTATAAATTTAGTAGAAATTTTTCAAGAAAATTTGCAATATAATTTTTTTAGGGACCGTCCATTTTTTAATGTGACTTTGTTTGACCTGCATGTTAGATACCCCCATAAATGCCCTCACTAAGAAACTACCCCCCTTAAGAAATTCAAAACCGATTTAGGAATTTTTATTAACCATTAGGTGTTTCACGGAATTTAAAGCCAAAGTGGGAAGTGAAATTTAAAAAATTTCACTTTTTTGCGTTTTTTCAATTTTTATACATTTTTGAAGAATACGGTAAATGTGACTGGGTAAATGCAAATTAATATGATTCCCAGATTTCTGCCGTTTTCAGAGATATCCCATTTGGGCCCTATGCATTATTTGGCTAAAACCACAAGCCCCAAATGGGGAGGAGCACCTACTGGATCGGGTCTCATTTCATTCGATTTTTTTTTGGGCGCCTTTCAGGTTTGTGGAACCCTAAGGTTCCAAAACTCATAAATCCCCAAAAAAAAACCCCCATACTGGAAAACAAACACCCCTTTAAGGGAATTATATCCAGGGGTTAGTGAGTTATCGAACCCCACAGGGGTTTTCACAAATTTTTTAGCTTTGGGCTTGAAAATAAAAAAAAATATATATTTTTTACAAAAATCTGCAATTTTAGCGAAAAAGTTTAATTTTTACAAGGAATCTTGGAAAAAAAACCCCCAAAAATTTTGTGTTACGAAATTTTCTTCCAAGTTCGGAAAAAACCCTAAGTGGGTGTAAACGGGTTTTTGGGGCCATGGCAGGGGTACAAGGGAGGGGGCGCTTTTTTGGCTTTTTGGCGCCAGATAATTGGTGGGGCCAGTCGCTTTACAAAGCCCCCAAAGTACTAGAACAGGTGAAACCTTCCAAAATTTTTCCCTTATTTTGGATTCCCCCCCTCAGGGATTCACCTAAGGGTGTTTTTTGCTTTTGGGCCACAGGTGTTCCGTAGTTTTTTTTTTTTTTAGCATTGGGCCGGGGAAAGGGGGGGGGGGGGGGGGAAAACGCATTCCGCCATTGTTTTTGGGCTTTTTTTTTTACTATTCGCCATACAGGATAAATGACGGGATAACTTTACTGTGGGGGTCGAACAATTAAATGATATAAATTTTTATAGTTTTTTATGTTTTTTTACTTTTACAAAATAAACGAGTTTTAAAAAAAATTGCGTTTTTATGTTGTCCTATTCTGACAGCCAAGCTTCTTTTTTTTTGCTTATGGAGCTGTTTTGGGGGGCTTGTTTTTATGAATGAGTTAGTTTTTATTGGTACCATTACGGGGGAAATGAGATGTTTTTTGACACTTTTTTTTTTAAGGTTTTTGTGGGGCATTTTGTACAAAAATACGAAATCCTGGTGTGTTTTTTATTTTTTTTTTTTTACAGCGGTCATGTGCGGTTTTAAATGACATGCCTAGTTTTTACTCAGCGGTTTAACGATTACGTGATACCACATTTTATATTTTTTAATGTTTTACTGCCTTAAACAATAAAAACACTTTTATTTTTTAAAAGGGAAAAAACCTTTTTGCATCACCGCAGTCGAGACCATAAATTTTTTATTTTTCGTTTTTGGAGCTGTATAGGGACTTTTTTTTTGCGGGGTGGTTGACGTTTTTTTTGGTAAAATTTTTTGGGGGGCAAGACTTTTAGTCGCTTTTAAATCCATTTTTTGGAAGGCAGGGTGATATAAAAACTGCAATCCTAGCAGTGTTTTTTTTTTTATTTTTATTTTTAAAAGCGTTCCCGTGCGTTCCCATGACAATTATTTTTTTCTCTGTGGGTTGGACGATTAGGTGATACCCAATTTATGTAGTTTTTTTATTTTAAAGCACAATTTTTTTTTAAAAAAAAATGTTTTTAAATTTTGTAAAACAATATTAGCATCGCTATTTTAATGCCAGAACTTTTTAATTTTTTTGGGATACAGAGTGTGTAAGGACCTTTTTTTTTTTCGGGGTGAAAATTCGTTTTAATTGGCACACTTTAAGTTGAATCATTTTTTTGATGACTTTTTTCTCCATTTTATGTGCGCAGGATGAACAAAAATCGCAATTCGTGATTGTTTTTGGGGTTTTTTTTTATGGCGTTTCCCGTACGGGTTAATTAAAATGACAATTATAGGGTGGGTCATTTCGCACGCGGCGATACCAAATAGGGTACTTTTTTTTATTTTTGATCTTTTTTGGGGGGCCCATTGCCGATTGTAAGGGGGGGAAAAAAAGGGGGATGACTTTTTTTATTTTTTTTTTTTTGTTTTTTGGTTTTACTTTTTTTACACTTTTTTTAACTTTTCACATTTTTACACTTTTCCCCAGGGGGAATTGCATGAACGATCGCGATCGTTTATCAAAGGAGACACATCGCTTATAGTGTTGCTGGCTCCTGAAAACTTTTCTGTCACGCTGCCCCCAATGCTTGTGGATCGGCGTCACCCGTCATTCAGGTTGGGGCCCGTCTTGAGGGACCGGACCGGGGGCTGAGGCCGTTACGCGACGGGTACGGGGGGCAGGAGTCACTCCTCCGCCCGCAGTTGCGAATTTCGCGACCACATGTCGCGCATCGGGGGGTTTAATTCCCCCGCGGCCGGAGCTACTCCGCCCTGGGGGATGCGGCATGATGCCGCGGTAATATTCCCCCCGGTTTCCCTGCCGCGATCTTTTCGCGCTCCGTGTGAGCGCGCAAGATCCCTTTTTACACTAACGGCAAATTTTGGGGGGGAACCCCCACCCGACATTTCCGTTTTGGGACGACAAATGCGGAAGGGTTTTAAAAAGTGTATTTATTTGAGTGTGTTTTGGGGGCCTTTAGGGGCCGACAATGGTCCAAAAAACGCACTAAAATCGTAGTTTTTCACGACTCAACCCCCCAAAATACCCTTAAGAAGCTATTCCCCACAATCCTCATTTTGTGCAGTTAAAAAATCTTGTAAGTGACAGCTGGAATCCTCTATCCTGTTTCTCAAAGATCTTGCACCTATCTCCTTTCCTATACGCTTGGGTTCACTGGGAAACAACTCATTTGAATTGGGTCAAACAAAACCTGCCTGAATACATTTGGTTAGTACAGCATACTAACACTCCTTTTAAAGTGCCTTTAGGTTATCGTCACAGCTCACCAAATACTATATATTGTGCTTTTATTGATATGTTTTAAAGAAAAATTATAATACAAAAGTTTAAACAGAAAATGCGTAAAGCAATAAAAAGGTGGGGGGAGCCTGCACCTCTACGATATAACTTGCCCTTTTTTACCCATGATAATAACAAGAGATATGCGTGCAGACGGCCTATCACACACCCTATATTCCCATCAAGCCAGCATATTACATGTGACTTCTGTAGTCAAAAGTAGGAAGTGGTTATAATAATGTGACTCAACTGTGTAATTATGGTAAGCAAGCTATCAAACTGTAAGGCCTCGTTCACACGCCTTATTTGGGCACGGATTGGCGCCATACTCCGCGCCGGATTTGCGCTTCAGTATGGCGCCAATCTGTCCCTGTCATTACGGTAATCCACTGCTCTCATAGAGAACAGTGGAATCCGTCGCTCCTCCCCGCTCGGCGAATCCGCCGCGGGGGGAGAAAGAGACATGCACATTATTTACGGCGCGTACGCGCCGTAGATAATGACAGTCTATGGGGCCGGGAGCGGCGCCCCCGCCGCGCTCCGGCCCCGCCCCTGTCCCGCCCCTTATTCATGGCGGATTTGTGAGCTCAATACGGCGCACAAATCCGTCGGGAATAAGCTGTGTGAACACGGCCTAAAAGTAAGAAAAAACATCTATTGTTAGGGAAGTTCAGATAGGGCATGTGCTGTGGGTGCTGGGTGCCAGGGGAGTTCTATAGCTGCCCTAGCTAGAGTGATCAGTAACAGGGAGGGGGCAGTGAAATGAATTTTTGGAGCATCTGAAAGAAAATCTAGATTCAGCTCTGCAGAGGTTGGAGATTCAACAATCTACTTGATTGCAACAGCCAAAGTGAACTCTGACTGCGGCTATCATACACAGTACTCTGCAAAAGTTTTAGGTAGGTGTGAAATCAATGCTGCAAAGCAAAAATGCTTCAAAAAAGTGTTATTCACAAAACAGAACATTAATCAAATCAATAGTTGGTGTGTGCACCCTTTGTCATCCCAGACAGAGTAAGGCTAGGTTCACACGGCTTAACTGCGGGGCGTAATTTCGCCCCGCAATTAAGCCGTGTGGACGGGGGCGGGGCGGGAGCGGGGGGGGTGAGCGGGGGGGCCGGGCGGGGAGAGGAGATGTAATCCATAGTTCTCTATGAGAACTGTGAATTACCGTAATGAATGGGCCATTTTCGGCCCGTAATTGGCGCACTCCGGCGCGTAATTACGGACCGAAATACGGCCCATTTTAAGCCGTGTGAACATGGCCTTAATGATGTTGAGATCAGGCCATACCATCACTTCCAGGACTCCAAAGGCAGAAGGTGGTCACAAAAACTATTGGTGTGATTTCGATTTATCTTTCTTCATTCACTTTCTATTGTGTTAATTAATAAACAATAAACTATTAACCATCCGATTTTTGAAAGCATCATTACTTTGCAGCATTTTTTAAACCTGCTTAAAACATTTGCACAGTTCTGTATGTCGGCAAAAAACTACAAGGTGACATGGAATCTATTCCTCCCCATCACTGTAGCATTATTGAAGTTGTCCCAGTAATTAGATAACTAGGCAAATTTACCTATAGGCAATGTTCAGACAGCTTATTCAAGCTGTAATTGCGAGCTGGATTGCGTTCGCAATTCCGGCTTGAATAAGGGCCGGGGGGGGGGGCGGGGGCACGGCCCGCCGGCCCCATAGACTTGCATTATCCACAGCGCGTATTCCGCCAGGATAATGTGCATGGCACTTTCTCCCCCTGCGGCGGATTCGCCGAGCGGTGAGGAGCGACGGAATCCACTGTTCTCTATGAGAACTGTGGATTACCGTAATTTCTGCGACGGATTGGCGCCGTACTGCAGCGCAAATCCGGCGCGCAGTACGGCGCCAATCCGCGGCTAAATAAGCCGTGTGAACGGCCCCTTACTGTGTAATAGCTAGACGGGGCATTAGACAAATGTATACACAGAAACATATCAGCACCACTCTACAAGTGCTAATAGACAAAAAAATATTATTTTAACATTTCTGGTACTTTTTGGATACATGAACATTTTAGGTTCTTAGCACACGATTTTGATATTGCAGTCTTACCTCGCTCGTTACCTTAACAAGCCTCCATACTTTTTAGGGCATGCAGGTCCCATCTGCACTCTGTTTTGATTAAAAACAATCTATCTCTATCATATACAACTGAAAATTGGCATAAGTCAGCTCACCTGGTCAGTGAAACAGCGGTAAACGCCCGGACTAGGCTGAAGACACCTCACCAAACTCAAATGTCCAAACGAATGAAGCATGGTAGATTTTTAAGCTCGACACTAGGTATCCTATATAGGTCTTAACAAACGTTATGATTTGATGTGTCAATATTAACTTTTTCCATTTAAATTGCATCGTTATTCATTTATTTAGTTTTATTTTGCTTGATGCTGTTTTATTGGGCATAGATCAGGATGGCAATACGTATGTGGGTCATGTGACCTTAATCATGTGTCCAGGAAGTGGGCTATTTAAAAGATTGGAATAGTCTAAGGGGCCGTTCACACGGCTTATTTCGACGCAGATTGGCGCCGTACTGCGTGCCGGATTTGCGCTGCAGTACGGCGCCAATCCGTCGGAGTAATTACGGTAATCCACAGTTCTCATAGAGAACAGTGGATTCCGTCGCTCCTCCCCGCTCGGTGAATCCGCCGGGCGGGGATAAAGTGACATGTTCATTATCCAAGGCGCAATACGCGCCGTGGATAATGCAAGTCTATGGGGCCAGCGGGCAGCGCCCCCGCCGCGTCCCCGCCCCCCGCCCCTTATTCAAGCCGGAATTGCGAGCGGAAACCGGCTCGCAATTCCGGCTTGAATAAGCCGTGTGAACTGGGGCTAAGATGTTATGCCATGAGTAACGCGTCGGCTGTGATTTGATTCTTTTAGGATTTCTTGTAATGAACTTTTACATTTTAATTCAATAAAGGTCTGGAAAAAGTTTAGTCCTACACAGTGGTTATACGCTGGATTCTTCAGTCGTTTGGAAATCTATGTCTATGCACAAAGAACATCAGATTTTCATGTATCCTAGAAGTGATAGTTCATATATTCATTGGTTGACTGTCTCTTAGGAGTACTGCTAATATGTTTGTGTTTGAATTGTTTGCAGTCACGTCAGCGTGCACCTACATCATTTTCATAAAGATTCCTTTGGATGTCCTGATTATTTTTGGGGTTTTTTAGACAAATTTATCACAGTGATTCATGCTTTATGATAAATTTGGTATATCTTTAGATGATGTTGTCTTCATACCATCCAAGTCTTTCAGTAACATTCAGCACTATAAGGACAACCATAATGCTGACACGGCACTCGGTAAAAATTACTCTGATACCCTTGACCTAAGTCAAAACCTTTCTGACAAGCTATACCCCTTTCCCCAAAGCCATGACTCCTCTTTTTCTTTTTCAATCAACAATGAAAAAAAATGTTAACGAAATTTAACACACACAGTTAAATGACATGCAAGGTGGCAAATAACATATCTTATCAGACCAGAGAATCTTATTCCTCATAGCCTGGGAGTCCTTCATGTGTTTTTTTGCAAACTATATGCGGCTTTCATCTGCCTTGCACTGAGGAGAGGCTTCTATCCGCACACTGTGCCATAAAGCCCCGACTGGTGGAGGCTGCAGTGATAGTTGACTTTGTGGAACTTTCTTCCATTTCCCTATTGCATCTCTGGAGCTCAGCCACAGTGATATTGGGGTTTTTCTTTACCTCTCTCACCAAGGCTCTTCTCCCACGATTGCTTAGTTTGGCTGGACGGCCGGGTCGAGGAAGAGTTGCAGTCGTCCCAAACTTCTTCAATTTAAGGATTATGGAGGCCACTGTGCTCTTAGGAACCATGAGAGCTGCAGAAATTCTTTTGTAACCTTGGCCAGATCCGTGCCTTGCCACAATTCTGTCTCTGAGCTACTTGGGCAGTTCCTTAGACCTCTTGATTCTCATGTGCTCCGATATGCACTGTGAGCTGTGAGGTCTTATATAGACAGGTGTGTGTCTTTCCTAATCAAGTCCAGTCAGTTTAATTAAACATAGCTGGACTCCAATGAAGGAGTAGAATCATCTCAAGGAGGATCAGAAGAAAATGGACAGCATGTGAGTTAAATATGAGTGTCACAGCAAAGGGTCTGAATACTTATGACCATATGATATTTCAGTCTTTCTTGTTTAATAAATTTGCAAAAATATGTACATTTCTGGGGTTTTTTCTTTCAAGATGGGGTGCAGAGTGTACATTAATTAGCAAAAAATGATTTTTTTTTTATCTTACTAAATGGCTGCAATGAAACAAAGAGTGAGAAATTTAAAGGGGTCTGAATACTTTCTGTAACCACTGTATATATATACACATAGCTGTGAGCTGTTTTTTGTTCTATTTATGCTTATATATGTTACATGTTATATGTTGTGGTTACTGTGATTTGAACTTGGATTACCTTGGGATAACACATCTTTTTTTGGTGGTTTTGTGTATATGTATAATTTGAAACCAGAAGTTTATGTACACTTGTTTTTCTCACTATCTGACATGAAATCAAAATAAACCTTACCCGTTTTAGGTCAATTAGGATTACCAAAATTATTTATATTGACCAAATGCCAGAATAGTGAGAGAGATTTTTTTTTTATTACTTTCAGCAGAGTCAAACGTTTACATACATTTTATTATTATTTAGTAGCATTGCCCTTAAACTGTATGAATTGGGTCAAACATGTTGGATATCCTTCCACAAAATTCCCACAATAGTTGGTAGGAATTTTGGCCCATTCCTCCTGACAGAACTGGTGTAACTGAGCCATGTTTGTAGGCCGCCTTGCTCACACCTGCCTTTTCAGCTTTGCCCATACTTTTTTAATAGGATTGAGATCAGGGCTTTGTGTTGGCCACTCCTTCAGCCACTTTGTAACCAGTTTGGCAGTATGCTTCAGGTCATTGTCCATTTGGAAGACCCATTTCCACCCAAGCTTTAATTTCCTGGCTGATGTTTTGAGATGTTGCTTCAGTATTGCCACAAAATATTCTTTCCTCATGATGCAATCTATTTTGTAGATGTGCCCCAGTCCCTTCTTCAGCAAAACAACCCCACAACATGATGCTGACACCCCCGTGTTTCACAGTTGGGATGTTGTTCTTAGACTTCCAAGCTTCTCCCTTTTTCCTCCAAACGTAACGATGGTCATTATGGCCAAACAGTTCAATTTTAGTTTCGTCAGACCACAGGACATGTCTCCAAAAATGTAGGTCTTTGCTCCTGTGCATTTGCAAACATGAATCTGGCTTTTATATGTTTCCTTTGGACTAATGGCTTCTTCCTAGCAGAGTGGCCTTTCAGCCCATGTTGATACAGTACTGGCTTCACTGTGGTTAAAGACACAATCTTACCAGCTTCTGCCAGCATCTTCACAAGGTCTTTTGCTTTTGTTCTTGGGTTGATGTGCACATGTCAGACCCAAGCATGTTCATCTCTAAGACACAGAACTCGTCTGCTTCCTGAGCGGTATGATGGCTGGACATTCCCATCTTGTTTGTACTTGCATATAATTGTTTCTACAGATGAACGAGACACCTTCGGGTATCTGGAAATTGCACCCAAGGGTGATCCAGACTCATGCAAGTCCACAATTCTCTTCCTGATATCTTGGCTGATTTCTTTAGACTTTCCCATGATGTTACACACAGAACCAGTGTGTTTCTGTTGTACTTTAAAATACATCCACAGATTTGTCTCTAATTAACTCATATGTTGCCAATAAATAATCAGAAGCTTCCAAAGACATTACATCATCATATGGGCTGTACCAAACTGTTTAAATGCATAGTAATCCTAGTGTATGTAAACTTTTGACTTAGCAGAAAGTAATAAAAATGCCCTAAAAATTCCCACTCGTTCATTATTCTGGCATTTGGCAAATATAAATAATGTTTGTAATCCTAAATGACCTAAACCGGGTAAAGTTTATTCTGATTTCATGTCAGTGAGAAAAACATGTATATGTGTCTTTTTATATAGTGGATGTAAAGTTCTGGTTTCAAAAATCTATTCTATTCGCCAGCCAGTAGAAATAGAAATGCAATTTTAACAGATCACTTCTATAAATCCAAATTAGTGGGTAGGAGATTTAATGAATGAAAATTAACCGTCTCATCAGACTGTTACCATTTAGCCCAAAGTTTGGTGAATTTGTTAGGGCAATTCCGGTGACTGTATAGACACCTTTTAAGTGGGAGCGCAGCGTTTAGTACTCCAAGCCATTCTGTAAAGGGAGGAAATATGGGAGAGAGTCACTTTCTTGCTATAACTTGCTTGGCATAATACGTGGCTTCGACAAAAAATAAATATGTATATTTTGACTCAAAGAATTTCTGATCAGGGGTAAGAACAGGAGCTTTGGGCAGAGAGGAACCCATTATGTCATTAAGAAATGTAATTACCCTTCCCAGAATCCATGTACCTTTGGGCATGCTAAGATAAGAATGAACCTAATGTCAGGTGACATTTAGGAAAAATATCTACATAGTCAGGTCTAACTTTACTAAGCCATTTTGTGGTATTGTAGGCACTATGCAAAATAAAGAATTGGGTCATGCGTTTGTTGAGATTTGGAGAGACAATTTGAAGGGAAGAAAGCGCGGCCAGGACTCCTTCTTGTTTTCGTTTTACTGTATACTTATGCATTTTTGTTATCACATTCTAGATATGAACTGAGGGAGGTTCTGCAAGGGCTGAAACATCTTCTAGCCTGGAAACTCTAACATGACAATTTTCTACGATGCATAATAATCTTGGAGACTGGCAATGATCATCCAAATTTCCCTAATGTTAAAAAATGCATATTTGCTTGAAGCACATTTTGGAGTTCTGTATTTGTCTATAGTTGATCCTTCTTGGACAAGGCACAAAAGTGTTTCAAATGTGTCTACAACACATAATAAATGTAGTGCAAGGTATGTCCGCTAGTCTTGCCATAGTCAATCTTCCCTAATGTGTCTGTTTGAGAAGTTGTGGCATTATGTCAATTGTTCTGGGCTTTGTTACAATACACTCAATAAACACATCAAATCCTTAGTCATTTGCTTGTTCTAATTTAAACTGCTGGCCTTGAACAAATACAGACCTGATGTACGCCACAAGTTTACTAAAACATCCTGTTACCAGAAGGGGGAGCCTGAGATTTACAAATATTAAAACATTACTTATATTATTATTAAGAATGTAGTAAAAGTAAAACATGAGCCTCAGTAGATGGGATGTATTATGCTGTATTCAGTTATGCCTGTAAGAAACAGAAGTTGTTTTTTTATCCTCAATACTTCAATATTTTTTACAATGTGCCTCCAATTGTACATGAGCAGGTGTAATAAATGTTTTCCTTTTTTTTTAACTGTGTTATTACAAATTTCCAATATACAACAAATTAAAGCCAGCATGATAACACACCAGATATAAGTACAAAAGACTGAATAAGTAGATGACAGATTTGTTGTAATATCAAATAGCACTAATTACACAGTAGGTTGATGTGTACAGAATATTATGGTAGACGACGTTGAAATGCACAAATAAAATTCAACAAACCAGAAATGCTGTAACTAAGGGCATGTCCCCACGGCACGGGTCTTCGGCCGGTTTTTCAGGCGGTTTGCAGTTTTGCAGACCACCTGAAAAACTGGCTGAAAATTAGCACAACGGGCTCCTATGGAAAACCTGTGCAGCAATCCCCACTGCACTGGTTTTCCGCCCAGCGTTTTTTCCGCCCGCGGGCCGCCCGAAGAGGATTGAACATGCACATTCTTCCGTCCGGTTTTTGGACAGAATATGTGCAAGTCAATGTGAAAGGGGAGGGCTTTTCTCTGCTCATCGTGGAGAAAAGCCGTCCCCCCGGCGCTCGTGTGCACGGCACACAAACCGGACAAATACCGGTCGGATAAACCGACCGGTATTTGTCCATTGCCATGTGAACACACCCTAAAACTTGCTGCTCTCATTTGTGAGGGAGAAAATTGTAGTTAAAGCTTCAAGTGTATTGTCAACTCCTAATGATATATCTGCGGGGGGGTGGGGGAGTTGCATGACCTCCATCATTCCAAAATAGTATGCACTTTTCCCAAATCCTCTGGATGCTACATGAATTTGCCTGCCACCTGTTCCACCATTACAAAGTTAAATTGTATAGCGTTTCGGATTTCTGTGATAGAGGATAATATACAGGTTTTTCAATTTCTACAACAACTGTTTTTTCGAAATAACTTGCATTAAAGGAAACCTATTTACTACTTTATGCTGCCCAAATGATGGAAGGCATGAAATAGCTGCAGGTCACCCAGTCCCAACCATGTCGATATTACCCTGAAAAGCTGTGTCATTTTAGAGTAAAACACCTGGTGTAGTTGGGCCAGGTACAGTTGGAGATGAGTCTGATTGCGGCTTCTCCCTGCCCCCTCAGCCGAACTGGCAGCTGTCTCCCTATAGGGGACTGAGAGGACAGGGAGAAGTCACCCATCAGATTCATCTCTATTGGCCGCCTCAGCTTTTCCCCATACCTGGCCCAACCTCACAGGGTGTTTTACCGTAAAATGCTACTGCATTTCAGGTAGGATAATGTTGTACCGTGTCAGCCATAGAAAGTAGTAGAAGAGTGAAGATATCAGGCGATACCTTTTAGAGGCTAACTGAGTATATTTGATGGTGAGCTTTGGAGAGTACTAGCTCCCTTCTTCAGACATGGTGTTGAACAAGAAACTGAAAATTCACAGACTTTTTATACACAAAATACATGGACCTTCAACATTTTTAAAATAACAAAATGTAATATAAGTAGAGAAGATATTTACAACAGGTCAAGAAATAAACAATCTGGAAACTTGTGAGGCATGACGGAGGGATCATTAGCTATTGCTGTTATCTCTTTGCTATCAGGTGTGATATGTGACCCTCACAGTTCATACATATTGTGACATGAAACTGGCATGACTATTAAGTCCATTTTGCAGAGTTTGAATTTTTTGTTTTCATTTAAATTCCCATTCCTTCCTCTCCCTCTGCGTCTTAAAATGTCCCATTAAAACCACAACCCGCAAATCTTCAATAGAGTGGTCTTCTCTGGAGAAATGTGCGGCCACTGGGAGATCTGTTCTGCTGTTATTAATGGTGAATCTGTGTGAATTTATGTGCTGACTGAGTCTCTGTCCTGTTTCCCCCACATAGAGGCCTGTGGTGGGACATTGCACACATATTATGAGATACACCCCATTGCTAGACCTGCAGGAAAATGTCCCCCTAATTCTGTGCACCTGCTGTAACTGTGAAGCAGGTACACTGTCAGCAGTGTGGATGTGCCTGCAGGTCTTGCACCTGTTCTGCAGGCAGGGTGAGGTGCCATTTTCAATTAGGGCCTTCACGGCACCCCGGACAATATTACACTGCAGGTTTGGTGGTTGCCGAAAGATAAGGAGAGGGGAGACTGGAAATATGTCTTTGAGTCTTTTGTCCCTATGTAGCACAGGTTGGAATTCCTTGGCAATCCTTTGTAGGATCTCCAGCTGTGGGTTGTAGGTGACAACTAGGGGACTTGGGCTTTATTCTGGGTCATATGTTAGCAGACTATCTCTGTTAATGGCTGCCGCTTTGTTTGTCCGTCATTTCTGGTTTCCGGCCCAATTGGTGACATTTTGTCCTCAGATCCAGGAGGTGCTTATTCAGGTCTGCTTTGTCAGAGCACATATGATTGTATCATATAGCCTGGCTGTATATAATAGATCGTCTTGTGTGCTTGGGGTGGAAGCTGTCATTTCTCAAGTAGGCTGTTCTGTCTTTGGGTTTGTGGTATATTGATGTGAGTAGTCAGTGGTTTTTAATGACAGAAAACATCTCAGGTTGGGTGGAAGATCTTCTAAAACCCCTGGTCAAAGATACTCCAAGCTATATCCAGGACACCACTGACCTTCTTAACAAACTAAATGCCCTGGGTCCACTTCCTGAGGGCACCATTTTGGCCACCATGGATGTAGAATCCTTGTATACCAATATTCCCCACAAGGATGGAGTTGTAGCATGTTGGGTGTACCTGGAAAAACAAAACCTCCTAACAAAACCAGTCACCCAGCTTATACAGTTCATCCTTAGCCACAACGATTTTACTTTTGGAGAGGACCTATATCTACAGCAAATAGGAATTTCAATGTGGTCAAGATGTGCACCACAGTATGCAAACCTCTTTATGGTAGAACCTGAAGGAATATATTTATCAACATGCACCACCGAACCCATGATGTACCTCCGTTATATCGATGATATCCTTGTCATCTGGACTGCAGGTGAGGAAGCCCTACTTAAATTCCATATTGACTTCCGTGACTTTTAGCCCACCATCAACCTTAAACTTAGCTATTCAGAGAGCGAAATCCACTTTCTGGATACCACAATACACATTCAAGACCACCAGCTACTCAATAACAGCAGAACTGATCTTCCAGTGGCCGCACATTTCTCCGGAGAAGACCACTCCATTGAAGATTTGTGGGTTGTGGTTTTAATGGGACATTTTAAGACACAGAGGGAGAGAGAGGAATGGGAATATAAGCTAACACAAAAATGTTAAACTTTCCAATTAGGACTTAATATTCATGCCAGTTTCATATCACACTATGTGTGAACTGCGAGGGTCACAAATCACCACCTGATAGCAAACGGATAACTGCAAGAGCTAATGATCCCTCTGTCATGCCCCACAAGTTTCCAGACTGTTTTTTCTTGACCTGTTGTACATAACTTCTCTACTTATATTGAATTTTGTTATTTTAAAAGATTTTAACATCCTTTGAGGTCCACGTCTTTTCTGTATAAAAAGTCTGTGAATTTTCAGTTTCTTGTACAACATCATGTTTGAAGAAGGGAGCTAGTGCTTTCAAAAGCTTAACATTAAATATACTCAGTTAGCCTCTAAAAAGTATCGCCTGATTTCTTCACTCTTCTACTGCATTTCAGAGTAAAACCCAAATGGTGGAACTGGGTAACTTACAGCTATTTCATGCTGCCCATCCAGAGGCATAATTTGAAGCTCCGGGGCACTAGTACAAAAAGTGAAATGGGCCATGTGCCATGTGCCACTTGCAATGCTGGTATCTCCTTAAGTGGCAGGAAGGTTTTCAGGCCCCCGTAGGCAGCAGGACCCGGTAGCAACTGCTACCTCTGCATAGCCAGAAGCACAGAGTGTCTGCAGTCTGTGCTGCTGGCTGCGAATAGGAAACATGGAGTATCCTGCTCCTTCTTCTAGGCTTCCAAGTCCAGTAGAGGAGCCAGCAACCAGCATGTAATGTGATTCTACAACATTAGTTCTCATACCAAATACAAAACAGCAGGACAAAGGAGCTCAAAGCACAAATTGTCGACAGTTCTTGTTGCTACTAAGAGATATAATTAGCAATACAAGTTATGTAGAACAATCTGTGTGCATATTGCTGTGTCATAATCATTTATTTAACCAGAAATTTTTCAGCAATTTACTGCTCATGCTTGTGAAACAGTTAAAATGTTTTTTTGATAGTTACGAAGGTTAATCCCTAGTAAAAAAAATTCCATAACTAGATGTATTCCCATCTCATTGATTAGTTTTAAACATGTAGGCAAGGTTAAAGGGGTTGTCTCGCTACAAGGATTGCTTTTTATGTTAAAGATCTTGCAAAAAGAAGTCGCTTTGCAATATATGTCCATTAACTGTGTCCTATCTATTCTGAGATAACCCCTCTTGTATGGGCTGCATCAGCTCCTCAGGTCGCTATAGCTACAGACCTGTTTTCTCTATCCTGATAGGCTGCCAGAACTGGTTGCTATAGCTACAGACCTGGCTTCTACTAAAGTCTAGTAGAAGCCAATAAACACGCCCCCGAATTCAAAATGAAACCAAGAAAACAGGACTAAGGCAAGATGAATTGATGTAGTGAGACAACCCATTTAAATACAGATTACCAAATATATTGCTGTTTTGATTTCGCTCCATCTCAGAGTTAGAGATCTTTTTGTACACAGGCTTCTCAGTCTGAAATTGACCAATCAGTGCTAATAGTCAATGTCATGAGTATCGGGGATGTCGATCTGCTGGACCACAGCAAGCGCTAGTATAAGCTGCATCAGGGAGCGGAGTCTAAGGAGCCGCCCGGTATACGGCAGAGATTGCCACAAGGCCGGTTGGAATATTGTGGTGGGAGACTCCCAGATCACTACCCCGGACGGCACTTGCTTGCAGTGGCGGCCGGTGTGCAGAGTGGTACAAAGGGGTTTGACAGAGGCGTAGTCAAGTCCAGGCAGCAGTCAAACAAATCCAAGCAAAGGGTCAGGAAACAGAAGAACACAACTTATCATACAACTCTCCACCAAAGCACACCAACGGACTGGCAAGGTAAGCTGGAAAGGAAACCATACATAGGATAAGCGCCCGGTGATTAACCAATTACCAGCACATTGCGCCTGCACACAGCAGAGGATTACACCGGAGCAGGATCGGGGAGAGGTGAGTAACCACGAGCCGTGGCAGGGGGAGCATGAAAGTGCCCGCGGCCCTGAGTGTAGGCCGCAGCACGACTGATTACAGTCAGTGTGTACCCCCTTTGAAAACTGAAATGGTAACACCCATTTGACAGATTCAGTGATATATTTCTAGAAAGAATAACAGATGAACAGCACATCACAGAGTTGATCCAGAATTGTTATTTCACAGAGAACATAAGGATTTACTTGTGACTAGAAACCTTAAATGACGTGATAGTCTCAGAAACAAAGATACAATCAACAATGACTTAAAGGGGTTTTCTCACCATGCCGTTTCATAAAGCCACAGGCAGATTCAGAATCCCACTTCCTCACTCGTCCTGGTCAGGCTGTGGTTGGTTCTATAGCAATGATTAGCATAGCTCTGTATTCCCAGCTCTTCTAATTACATCTCCTGCAGTCATGTCAGTGCAATCTATAGTGCAGAAGGCTACAGAGATCAAGCTAAACAATCCAAAGTAAGTCATCTGCTTGGTTTGTTAAAGATAACACACTCTGTTCTCAAGCTGCTGTCTGTTCTGGTGACATCACTCCATGCTCTCTATCTAATGAGGAATGGAGAGCAGGACTGTAACCAGAAAAACCTGTGTGCACGCAGAGCAGATAAAATCTCTTATCTCTTAACCAAGTTAACATAAAATGAGGAATGTATTTGAAAAAGTCTCGATTTAACATTTCCTACATGTTGAAAACTAATCTTTGTAGTGAGACAACTTAAAGAACATTCATGACACATTAAATTGAGTGGAGAGAAGTAGGAAGATTTAGGAGTAATATTTGGTGTTGGGTGGGTTAGGGTTAGGTATCGTAGTATCTAGGGATAGCCACCCTTTGTGATTTGTTTGCATAGAGAGAGACTCATTGACCTATCAATTATGATTTTAATGTGCAGGCTCCCAACAGTCTCTTTTCAGAGCTAAAAGTAGGTAATGCCTGCACACTATACTCCATTATTTTCTATGGGAGTCCTGAACACACTTCTCACCTGTACTAGGTACTCCCATAAATTAAAATGGAAAGTTGTGCACAAGCACAACCTTCTCTCTGCTCTGAACAGAGACTTGTTCCCAGAGGGGGCTCTCAGCTGTTATACTTATGATGGCATATCGTATCAATATGCCAACAAAGTGCTAGATGGGTGCATCTATTTGGTACTGCAGGCAATGAAGGGTTAAAGCTTCATACATTGCAGCTCTGAACCACAGTAATAAATGCTGCATAGTTTCTGCTGCCCCATATTAAGGCATATAATTTGGAGGCACTTGTAAGTCTTTTAAAAACTCTAATATCTTTCTGCTGGTAGTACTAGCAACGGTAGGATGCACTCAAACACATAGTTATACCCCCTTTCAGTCTCCTCAGTGCTCTTTAAATGACACTCCTCTCCTATGATCTCATACGCTTACCTTGTGTTTTATTAGGTGGATTTTCCAGTGAGCGTGGGAGGAAATGTAATATAGTTATGTCTTGACATTGCCTTTCATCTAGCCTGTGTTTAGCAGAATGAGTATGATGTATTTTGCAGGAATAGCTTGTATTGTATATTTGATGCCACCTCTCCCTAAGGGCTCTTTCACTCTGCTGTTAAACCATATATTACTTGTCATACACAGGAGTCATACCATCAGAAAAAGGAAGGAAAAGGATTTTTCTACATCCTCAAAACAGATACATTTCTATGTTTAAGGCTATGTCTACACGGCTAATGTTAAAATGTCATCCGACGATATTTAACATTGTTGTACCTCGGTTTTTGGCACGGGTTTGCACACAAAACACAGTCAGTTTTCGGATTTAGGATTTTCTAGTACATTGAAGTGTATCAGAATCCGCTGGAAGATAGAACATGTTCAATAAGCCAGCAGTTTAGAAATCCGACAATAGAAAATCCGTGCTGTGTATGTAGACTACAGCTCAGATATTCTATTACGGTCTATGGGGCACTGGTTACAGTCAGATTTTCAGCGGATTCTAAATATTGAATACAACAAAAATCCGACCAGAAACAGAGTGTCATGTAGACATGTCCTTAAAGGGGTTTTGCCATGAAGGAAAATTGACGTGGGAAGTTTGTAAATTAAATGATAAACATTTTCACGATTCATCATTATTAAAAATTCTGCACCTTTTTGTTTTAGCTGCTTCTTTAGAGTTCCATTGTTTACAGCTCGTCTCCAGGGGATACGACCAGGCCTGAGAGCTCCTCAGTCCTGGTCGCACTTGCTCAGACATCACCTCTCCACTCAGGCAGCTACTGAGTGTTCAAACCCCAGGTGCTGTCATTCTACTCCTGTCCTCTGTACTCCTTAGTAATTAGTCAAACAGAGCAAATAAATAAAAAATAAACCTCAACGAGGTATGTGAATTGATAAGGTGAAAAAAAATCCACAGGTTTGGTTCCTGCAGGGATTTTAACCGAGGACCCTAGTGCCTGGAGGCAAAAGCTTTAGCTCTGAGCTACAATGTAGCTACTTACAGTTCTACACATAAACAGACCTTTCTTTGACTACAGAGAGGAAAGGCCTGGTGATGTCATCCTGCTGAGTCACATGATATGCAATTCAAACAAATCACACACGCCCCCTTCTGAGCACACAGAGCTGAAGAGCTGGATGCAGGAGGTATGAAATTAGATCGTGGCAAAACCCCTTTAATGTAAGTGACTGAAAAAAACAAAAGAGCACTGTTTTATGGCTTTCCTTTTTACACATCAGAGTGTACATTCACAACCCAGCAATACAGTGAGATTTTTTCCATACATGAGAAATTAGGACAGCGGGGGCAAAGCATCAGACATCTCTAAACTTCCCAGTTTTACATTTTGGATAGAAATCCTCTTTGAAGACATTAGAGGAACTGTCTCTATTCAATAGAAATGGTGACATCTTCTCTTATAACGCTGTCTAGTGAAGTTCCTCTGTTATTCCTTCTGGAAATGTATTCTTGAATCAGTCAGCTGGGTGTTACCATTCCAGTTTACAAAGACCTGTGTCCCAGCACACAGTAACTCTGTCAGCACTGTTTGAATAATGTCAATAATGAGTTTGCAGAGATACACTTCCTTTTAGAATGGCACAGTTCACACGGCTTATTGCCGACATAATTGCGGGGACTTTTTTGCCCCGCAATTACGCCGGCTGCCTTGCTGCGGGGGCGGGGGGGGGGGGCCGGCAGCTCGCCGGCCCCATAGACATTCATTATTCACGGCGCGTACACGCCGTAAATGATGTTCATGTCACTTTCTCCCCCCTCGGCGTATTCTTCGAGCGGGGAGAGGAGGCGGAATCCATAGTTCTCTATGAGAACTGTGGATTACCAACAATACTACAAATTCTATATGAACAGAGGATTTATACCAATATATCACTGCAAATAATAATCCCTGTTAAAACATAACTTTTACTAGACTATCTAAAATATTAATATCTAAACCCCTATATATTACCACTACATACCTAGATGATACAGCATACTGTGCACTATCTGCCAGTGGAGTAATCGCCCCGATAAAGAACGGCTCCGCTTTAATGGCAGACAATGTCACTACATGCGTGTATAAACACCTTTAAATCCAGCTATCCCGACGCGTTTCCCCCATACAATTTTAGGGTTCATCAGGGGATTCAAAATTTCTCTCACTGTGGAAAAAGAATACGCTATATACAACGCATATACTACAACACATGTACTTCCCTTTCAGATTAGATAAGTGGACTGATACTTAGCTTAAGTGCTGCCAGGTATAATGACGATAGTTCCCGCAGCACCTCTAGTACGCTGGCACCCAAGATAAGAGGGATACAGAGCAAAATTGTCTCTGCCTCCCTTTTTATGTCTTAAATGGCCCCGCAAATGTATAATATACAAGTCCCCAGTGTTTACAAATAGATGATAATAATATATACCCGTTTCCAGGTTCCCATGAGCATATGTGCATACTTTCCTGCTCATGGTTTTTCCGGCGTTCCGGATATTCAACTGCGCATGTCCGGAAGTAAAATACCTGTCGCTTCCGGTTAGCATCGCCGGAAACGACACCGCGCATATGCTGAAAGCCGGCCCAGACCACGCGGCGCCCGGCGTTCAAAACAATGCACTGCGCATGTCAGAAGGGAACATAATGTCATATCCATTCCAAGCTCTTGGGATCGACGCCATACCTATAAATAAGGTTGCGTTAGAGTTCAAATGTACTCCTAACCACATATACTGACTAACTGTCACGGTGTCAACCCTTGGCAAATGTACTTATTCCTGACACCACCTCATCTGCCATGATATATGATAATAAAAGACTAATGTGGCGGGACATCTATAATTGATTTTCCCGGAGCAAATGTTATATAGCAAACACATGTAAATTAACACGGGCTTAAAACAGGGCCAAAAGAAGACATTCGGGGTACAAAAATTCATTGTCCTCAGCTGACATGGATTATCAAGCTGTAAGTAATCAATGAATATAATGAAAAATTAAAAATATGACACTGATACATGTTCATTGGTCAGACTTGAAAAGAATCAATAGTGGTCCTCTATGGAGAGTGCGAACAGAGCAAAGCAATGCAGACAGGCCCAAAGATAGAGCCTATTCTATAAAACAACCAAATTGCAAAGTCTCATTTAGGCCCTTTGGTTGAACAGAGTCCATACGGTAAATCCATTGGGCCTCCTTACACAGGATTCGTCTATCCCATTCCCCTCCTCTGGGGGATGGTCTCACAACTTCCAAAATCAAAAAGCGCAGAGATTCCCATTCACCATTATGATATTCCCACACATGTCGAGCTACTGGCGTGTCTCTTCTATTTCGTATATCCCCCAGATGTTCACCCACCCTTCTTTTAAATATTCTCCTTGTTTTTCCAATGTAATTGAGTGGGCAGGGGCATGTACACATATAAACTACTCCTTCTGTGCTACAATTGGCAAAATCACGGATAAAAAATTGTTTTCCATTTGAGGCACTTGTGAAAGATTTAGTTTGTTGTACGTATGGACAGGCTACACATCTCTGCCCACATTTGAACATACCCATCGGTCTCCTTTCTAACCAAGTGCCTTGAGGGGGTATTGGTGTATAGTGACTATGGATCAGTCTATCTTTAATGGATCTGCCCCTCCGATAAGTTATCGAGGGGGTTGAGGGAAGATATCCTTCTAGATCCTGGTCCAACATCAAAATACCCCAGTATTTTTTGAGGATATTGATGACTTCTAGATTTCTGTCATCAAAGGTTGCAACTATACGTGCTCTATTGGTCTCTTTATCTGCCTGGGAATTGCCCTGTAATAGAGTTGTCCTGTTTTGTTTCTGTGCATGCCTAAAGGCTGATTCCAGGACTTTTGTTGGATATCCTCGATTAAGAAATCTCTCTCTCAACATACCTGACTGTCTCCTAAAGTCCTCGTCTCTGGAGCAGTTTCTCTTAACTCTCAGAAATTGACCTTTTGGTATTCCTCTCTTACAGGGTAATGGATGGTAACTTTTCCAGTGTAGCAAACTGTTAGTTGCTGTGGGTTTCCTATACATATCTGTATGAATATTACCATTCAGATCTTTAATGATAAGGACATCCAGGAAAGGTAAACATCTCTCCTGCATTTCAAATGTGAAGTGCATACCGATATTATTTTTGTTGAGTTGTACAACAAACTCCTCAAAATGACATCTTGTGCCCTCCCAGAGAATGATGATGTCATCAATGTACCTCCCCCAAAATAGTATCTGGGGGGGCCACTGATCATCTCCCGGTTGGGATACCAAGGTAGCCTCCCACCAGCCCAGGAACAGATTTGCATACGCGGGAGCGCAAGAGCTCCCCATTGCAGTGCCCCTGAGCTGGTGGAAGGTCTTGTTGCAGAAGACAAAATAATTATGCCGTAGTACAAAATCAAGTAGTCTAATAACAAAAGCATTATGAGCCTGAAATTCTATGCTTCTTGTGGACAAAAAATACTCGACCGCCTGGATCCCTTTTTCGTGTGGGATATTACTGTATAGACTTTCAACATCTATAGAACCCAATAGTACCTCTTTATCAACAGCAATCCCATCTAATCTACGCAAAAGGTCAGAAGTATCCCTTATATAAGATGGCAATGTAGTTACGAAATCCTGTAAGATGTTATCTATGTAGATCCCTACATTTTGCGTAATTGATCCCACACCTGACACTATGGGTCTGCCTTTAAGCGGGGTACAACCCTTATGGATCTTAGGGATCGAATAAAAAGTCGGTATTTGGGGATTGGAAGGCATCATAAATTTGAATTCTGTGTGTGATATGAGGCCCATCTCTAAACCCTCCACGAGTATCCTCTCTAATTCCATAGTAAAGGTTGTCGTTGGATCCATAGGAAGAATATCATAATACCTTTTGTCCTTAAGAAGATCGTTACACATCTGTTTGTACATGTCATGATTTAATATAACTATATTTCCCCCCTTATCGGAGGGTTTTATAATTATAGACTTGTCTCGTTCCAGTGCTGACAACGCTTCTAATTCCTCTCTACTGAGATTATTGTGAAATGGTAATCTCTGTTCGCCAAGATTACGTAATTCTTTTGAGACTATTTGCAAAAATAAATCAATTTCACGTGTATCCAGCTGACTTGGGGGCATTCTCCTACTTTTAAGTTTCAATTTAGTTTGTCCCTCTCTAATTTCTTCCTCCTCCATAAGGGACACTAAAGTACGTATACCTTCCAGATCCTGTGTCGTGACACCCAACTCCTGACATTCGATCTTATCTTTGATTTTAAAAAATTTCTGCCACTTGAGCTTACGCACAAATAGAGGTATGAAATTAGATCGTGGCAAAACCCCTTTAATGTAAGTGACTGAAAAAAACAAAAGAGCACTGTTTTATGGCTTTCCTTTTTACACATCAGAGTGTACATTCACAACCCAGCAATACAGTGAGATTTTTTCCATACATGAGAAATTAGGACAGCGGGGGCAAAGCATCAGACATCTCTAAACTTCCCAGTTTTACATTTTGGATAGAAATCCTCTTTGAAGACATTAGAGGAACTGTCTCTATTCAATAGAAATGGTGACATCTTCTCTTATAACGCTGTCTAGTGAAGTTCCTCTGTTATTCCTTCTGGAAATGTATTCTTGAATCAGTCAGCTGGGTGTTACCATTCCAGTTTACAAAGACCTGTGTCCCAGCACACAGTAACTCTGTCAGCACTGTTTGAATAATGTCAATAATGAGTTTGCAGAGATACACTTCCTGTTAGTAAGGCACAGTTCACACGGCTTATTGCCGACATAAGTGCGGGGACAGATTTGCCCCGCAATTACGCCGGCTGCCATGCAGCGGGGGCGGGGGGGCCGGCAGCTCGTCGGCCCCATAGACATTCATTATTCACGGCGCGTACACGCCGTAAATGATGTTCTTGTCAATTTCTCCCCCCTCGGAGTATTCTTCGAGCGGGGAGAAGAGACGGAATCCATAGTCCTCTATGAGAACTGTGGATTACCGTAGTTACTGGGACGGATTGGAGCCGTACTGCAGCGCAAATCCGGCGCACAGTACGGCTCCAATCAGTCACAGAATAAGCCGTGTGAACGAGGCTTTACACCCATCTGACACATTCAGTAATACATTTCTAGAAGGAATGACAAAGAAACAGCACAGCACAGAGTTATAAAAGAAGATGCTCCAAAATTGTTATTGCACAAGGAACACAAGGATTTACTAAATTATGAACCACAACAGGTGCTCTTTAACCACTTTATGACATTTGACATAACTTACGACATTATGGGGCAGATTTAGTGTCTTACTTTTAGACAGTGTAACGTTAGACTAGACAGTCTTATAATCCGCCACATTTATCATAGTGTTGATAAATTTGGCGCAAGTTAGAACTGTTTAGTCTAAGTTTGTACCATCTTTAACTTGGCTTACTTTAACGCCAGAATTTGGTCGCAGTTTCTGGTGCATTTTTTGTTGCATTTAAACCATGCCCCTTTTACGAAGCCGCGCCCCCCCCCCTTTGTCAGACAAGGTACAGAAGCGTCTGAAACTGTCTATAGCACATAGTAAATGTGGTGAAAGGTTGGTTTTTGCCTCAAATTGAGCCAGAATTCTGCCGCAACTGCCTTGTTAAATCTGTCCCTATGTCGTGGAGTTATGTAGTAGGACTGTTCCACAGTCCCACTACATATGCAGCGGGTGCAGCTGCTGATTACAGCTGACTCCCGTCGGCAACAGCAGGTAAATGAAGCCAGCTCTGTTCCCTGCTGTTTAACCCTTTAGATGCCGTGGCGTCTAAATGAGTGAGAGACTGTGCCACACACAGTTTCTCACTCCATTCAGCAGCCCTGCGGTGAGATCGCAGGTTGTGGATCAGTTAAAATGAAGGCTGGAAGCTTAGTGAAGGCTTCCATCGCTGCCTTGTTTCCTGTTTTACCACTTTGTGTCCCAGGCTGGAAGTGGTAAAACCACCATCTTATACAAAAAGTGAAAACAGTGAAAACAAAACAAATTAAAAGTGGAAAAAAATGAATCAAAAGTTCAACTCTCCCCCCTTTCTACCATTTTAAAAATAAAACAAATAAAAAAAAGTTACACATAATTGGTATTGCCGTGCCCATAACAGTGTGATCTATTAGAATATAACATAATAGAAGAAGAAAAAATTCCAAACATCAAAATTGCATTTTGGTTTTTTTTTTGGTCATTTCATATCCCCTAAGAAATGGAATAAAAATGAACCAAAAAGTTGTATCTGTCCCAAGATGATACCATTTCAACTACACTTCAGACCATAAAAAATGCACCATAATGCAGGTCTTTAGGTGGAAGTACAAAAAATTTATTTATCACAGAAAATGGTGCTGCGGGCCAAATTTAACAAAAAAGAAAATGTTTTGAAAAGAAACTCACTGAAAAACCATCTGGCGGTTTACATAGACTTCAATAGTAAATTTTCTGCTCTGCTATGTTGTTTTTTGAAATGTGTTAAGGCTGGTTCACACGGCTTATACACGCCGTAATTGCGGGACGGATTCTGCCCGCAATTACGGCGTGTGGAAGGGGGCGGGACGGGACGGGGGATGGGGGGGGGGTTGGCGGCAGCTCGCCGGCCCCATAGACATTCATTATTCTCGGCGTGTATCCCGTATCTCTCAGGGGAGACGGAATCCATAGTTCTCTATGAGAACTGTGGATTTCCGTAATGACAAGGATGGATTTCAGCCGTATTGCAGCGCAATACGGCTTAAATCCATCCCAAAATAAGCCGTGTGAACAGCGCCTTACAAAAAACAACCAGCAGCAAAAATGAGCAGAAAAAGAAAACGTTCTGTGGAGACTGCGGAACGTTTTTAGTATTAGGCAATGTTCACACGGCTTATTTCAGAACGTATTTACGTCGGATTTCCAATCGTAAATACGTTCCGAAATAAGTTGTAAATCAGTTTGAAATAAGTGTCACTAAGTGTGGCACGTATTTCGCGACGGATTTACAATCCCCATTCATTATATGGGGTGAATCCGTCGCGAAATCCGGCACAATAATTGACATTGTTTTTCTGGCCATATTGCGGCCGCAAATCCGCGGCGGCAATATGGCACGGAAATACTTGTCGTCTGAAAGACGACACGTATTTCCCATTGAAAGCAATATTAAATGGCCTGTTACTTATTTGTAACTGATTTCTGAACGTATCGACAATCGGAAATCCGACCATAAATACGTTCGGAAATAAGCCGTGTGAACGAGGCCTTAAAGTCCATGAGACCTGTTGTCAGTGGTTTTAGAAAACGAAAAATGCTTAAAAAAACGGCTGTTTTTGAGTGCTGTGTAGACCGAGCCAAACTCACAGCTTCATTCACCATTCAGTACATGATAATTGCAGCATACAATAACTAGTTTTCTACGCTCCAGTCGCCTGATCCCTATGAGAGTTATTTTACACAACTCTAATTTACAAGTCAGGGTAAATACATGACAGATTCTGTACCCAGAGATTTACTAGTAATTGCTGCCTTGGTTCATTAGATAACAAGTAAATGAGCTCATGGGATTACAACCTCCCGCTGCATTGTGTGAAATCACAGTGCACATAAGAAATCCTTCTAAGCAATGTGTATCACCAAGGAACTCCTGGCCACACCTTGCCAGGGACATTATTTTCTGTTTGCTGCAGATCGGTCTAGATTTTTTCTGTGTTTATAGGGAGGGAACTGTGCTCTTCTTTCCTGTTCGGAAATGTCTTTTTAATGTTAGGACTTGTTCATATGGCGTTTTCACACACGTGTTACATCCGCTTTTTAGATCCGTCTCGGGGACCGACAGGACGGACCCAGACACGGATCTAACAATTAGCAGTGAGATTATCACTGTGGGCTATGAGGAAGACGTGGCGGCGTTCACATGAGAGATCACCGCTGCGTGTTCTCCTACCTGTTGGCTCCATCTGTGAAAGAACTGCATGTCAATTATGTCAAAGACGGACCCGAGCTGTACTATGGAAACATGCAGCGGCGATCTCTCATGTGAACGCCGCTGCGTGTTCCTCATAGCCCGCAGTGATAAACTCGCTGCTAATTGTTAGATCCGTCTCTGCGTCCGTCCTGTCGGTGAAAACTGGGTTAACCAACAAGTACATGCGGTTTTATTGCTACATGCATTTTTGATCTAATAAAGACACAGCATGCAAAGCCAGGCTCAAGACTGAACTACAGTCAACAGCAGATGCATGCGATTAAATAGTTATCAATGGTCCTGCTGGACATAAACACAGAACACAAGTGAATCTAACCTAAGGCCATGTCCCCACGGCACAGGTTTTCACTCGGATTTACAGATGGTTTTCGGATTTGGAAGCCGTCTGTAAACCGACTGTCAACGTTTTACATAGACTTTAATGGAAAATCTGTGCAGCAGTCCTCACTGCACGGATTTTCCGCTGGATGTTTTTTTATACTGCCGGCAGTCTGAAAAACTTAGAACATGTTCATTCTTCTGTCCAGTTTTCGGGCACAACACGAACATATGAGTGCGGAGGGGGATGTAACGATCAGCAATAGTGGATCCTCTGGACCACCACAAGCGATGGTTTAATCCACGCCAGAGAGCGGACTCTAAATAGGTCCTGGTATTCACCAGAGCCCGCCGCAAAGCGGGATGGACTACCCCTGACGTGACTCGCTTGTGGAGGCAGCCGAGGTGTAGCACGGTACATAGTCGTAAGGCAAACTCGTAGTCGGGAACAGGCAGGAAAGTCAGGACAGGTGGCAATGGTTCGTGGTCGAGGGACGGATTCAAATGGTACGATACACGATATAACTGACAAGACTCAAGGAACACTTTTTCAGTAGGCTAAGAGCACTAAAGATCTGGCAAGGGGATCAGGAAGGGGCAGGCTTAAATAGGGACAGCGTCTGGTGACAGGAAATTTCCGACACCCTGGCCCTTTAAATTTATCAATGCCGGCGCACGTGCACCCCAGGGAGCGGACGCGCGCACCGGGAGACAGGGACATCAGCAGGAGCGCAGCCGGGTAAGTAAGGCAAAGACTGGCCAGTGCCACTCGCTAGCGGGGCACGGATGCGCCTGCGACCCGGAGTGAGGGTCGCAGGGGCACCCGTGACAGGGGAGGGTTTGGATCCGCAAACCGCAGACAAAAGCTGTAACCCTGTGTGCCAAAAAATGACCAAATCCAGGCCAGTATTTGGTCTTTATCGTGTAAACACACCCTAAGAAATATAGACGTTGGTGTATTGCATAATGCACACATGGTTATGTTCCTGTCTGGATTTACAGGCATTCTGTGTTTACTACCTAACACTTACATCATCGCAGACAAGGTAAGAAGACAGAGTATTTGCTTGCACCTGTTGTCACAGGTTTGGAAATGAGCCAGTAATGTCTGTTGCTTGGATCCTTTGATGTCATTCAGAATAATGTTGGCTAGACGTGTTTTCTCAGCCTACAGCTCACACAGAAGAAAGCAAACATAGAAACCACGGCAGTAGTCCTCAAGAAGACTATGATTATGTTCTACCATATGGAGAAAGTGGAATAAAATCAGTATAAGACATAGCTGTAAACTTTCCACTGAATCTGGAATTTCACTTTATTGATTGGAAAATCTCTTATGTCAGCTGATATCTCTATGTTTCCTTTATTAATGTCCTTTGTATTCCTTCATAATAGTCTGTAGTCTGCAGTCTGTACAGTTTATAAGGCTTTTAAGATCAGGATAGCTGGACTCTCCACTGCTGGCTAAAGCTGTATACACTCCCAATTTGAGAGCTCTGCCTTATCAATCATATTTGGTCTGGCTTCTGGATGACATTGTTAAGAAAGTAAAACAACAAATTGCCAACAATTAGTGGGATTAGTGAGGTCAACTGTTTGTAAGGAGGGTGAAACATGGCAACTAATGAACTGTGCACGAGCCCCATGATTCTTGTGTCAGCCTCCTATAAGGCTTGGTTCACATCTGTGTTTGAAACCTCCACTGCAAAGGTAAAAACGGTCACTAAAGGATTCGTTTCACAATGGACACCAGGGCCGGACTGGGAATAAAAATCCGCCCTGGCACTAAGCCCCCAGCAGCCCACATACAATATCTGCTTACAAAATGTCCCTTGTTCTCGCACCTTTCCACTTTCTAAAATAAACTACACTATAAAGGTGCTTTCACACGGAGCATTTTTGGTGCGTTTTTTTGTGTTTTTGGTGCGTTTTTATGTAAAAGGCAGAGTAGTTAATGCTGAACATTTCTGCACAAAAAAACGCATAAAAAAATGCAAAAAAAAATGCTCTGTGAGAAAGCCCCCTACACACAAGCAAGAAAGAAACAGTGGTGCAGAGAAACCCCTCATCACAGAGTCAGGTGTGCACTTGCTTTACAATCAGGGACAAGCCCACACTGACACTACGTAAGCACCAACATAACCTACAACCCCACCAATCAGATCACCAGTAGTCAGGTCACCATCACATGAATACAGCACTGACTCAACACAGAAGTAAAATCACCCCTGACAGCAGGGACTCACAGGAGACGTAATCTCTGATGGGAGTTGTTCTCTTCTCCTTTTCTTCTCCTTCTGGCCCAAACCTCCATGATGACTTCCCTGATGAGTTGTTCCCTTCCATTTTTTCTCTGTCCGGTACAGCATGCAATTTCTTCTTCTCCTGGTAACTACTCGGCCCTGTATAATTTACCACAAATACATCTTAGACTCCTCTCTTTACCAGCACTTTCCTATCAATTCCCCAAACAGCATATGTTAGACCCTAAAAATTAGAAATTAAAAAATGTCAGATAAGTGGCATGTAAATAGGTAGACCCCCATTACAGTACTTAGGTAGACAGGGCCTACCCTTGTAACTAGCCAGGTAGCAAGGGTTGCCCCCAGTAACTAGCCAGGTAGCACGGGCTGCCCCCAGTAACTAGCCAGGTAGCTGGGGCTGCCCCCAGTAACTAGCCAGGTAGCTGGGGCTGCCCCCAGTAACTAGCCAGGTAGCTGGGGCTGCCCCCAGTAACTAGCCAGGTAGCTGGGGCTGCCCCCAGTAAATAGCCAGGTAGCTGGGGCTGCCCCCAGTAACTAGCCAGGTAGCTGGGGCTGCCCCCAGTAACTAGCCAGTTAGCTAGGGCTGCCCTCAGTAATTAGCCAGGTAGGGCCAGTAATTAGCCAGGTAGGGCCAGGGGCAGTAATTAGCCAGGTAGGGCCAGGGGCAGTAATTAGCCAGGCAGGGCCAGTATGTAGCCAGGCAGGGCCAGTAAGTAGCCAGGCAGGGCCAGTATGTAAGCAGGCAGGGCCAGTATGTAGGCAGGCAGGGCAGTATATAGCCAGGCAGGCAGGGCTGATATATAGGTAGGCAGGGGCAGTATATAGGTAAGCAGGGAAGTATATAGGTAGACAGGGCAGTATATAGGAAGGCAGGGCCACTATATAGGCAGGGCCAGTATATAGGTAGGCAGGGCAGTATATAGGTAGACAGGGCAGTATATTGCCAGGCAGGACCAGTATATAGGCAGGGCCAGTATATACCCAGGCAGGGCAGTATATAGCCAGGCAGGGCAGTATATAGCCAGGAAGGGCAGTATATAGTCAGGCAGGGCAGTATATAGCCAGGCAGGCAGGGCTGATATATAGGTAGGCATGGCAGTACATAGGTAGGCAGGGCAGTATATAGGTAGCAGGCAGGGCAGTATATAGGTAGGTAGGCAGGGCAGTATATAGGTAGCAGGCAGGGCAGTATATAGGTGGCAGGCAGGGCAGTATATAGGTGGCAGGCAGGGCAGTATATAGGTAGCAGGCAGGGCAGTATATAGGTGGCAGGCAGGGCAGTATATAGGTAGCAGGCAGGGCAGTATATAGGTAGCAGGCAGGGCAGTATATAGGTAGCAGGCAGGGCTGTATATAGGTAGCAGGCAGGGCAGTATATAGGTAGCAGGCAGGGCAGTATATAGCCAGGCAGGGCAGTATATAGGTAGCAGGCAGGGCACTATATAGGTAGCAGGCAGGGCAGTATATAGGTAGCCAGGCAGGGCAGTATATAGGTAGCCAGGCAGGGCAGTATATAGGTAGCAGGCAGGGAAATATATAGGTAGCAGGCAGGGCAGTATATAGGTGGTAGGCAGGGCAGTATATAGGTAGCAGGCAGGGCAGTATATAGGTGGTAGGCAGGGCAGTATATAGGTGGTAGCAGGCAGGGCAGTATATAGGTGGTAGCCAGGGCAGTATATAGGTAGGCAAGGCTAGTAGTTTAAAAAAAAAACTCACCTGAAGTCTCTGCTTCTGCTTCCTCTTCTCTCCACGTCCGGAGCCGGCGGCTGCTCGCAGCAGGGTGCGGGGCCGCGGAGCAGGCGCGCGATGACGTCATCACATCGCGCACCTGCCCCGCGGCCTCCTGGGAGCTGAGCAGACGGGATCAGTAGATCCCAGCTGTTCAGCCTCGGCCGCTGCTTGTACCGCACGGTGCAGGCGGTGGCGGCCGTGATGGCTGCATGGCTGGGTCGGTGACCCGGCCGTGCAGCCGTGCGGTGAGGGGGGCCTGCCGGCCCCCTGGCACAGGGGTCCGGTCACATATGCGACCATTGCGGCCCCTGTGTGAGCGCTGGCACTCGGGGCCCGCCGGGGGGAAACACCGGCCCCCTCAGCTCGGTTTGCCCTATGGGCAGTCCGGGCCTGATGGACACCCACGATGGTAAGCGGTGTAAGACTGCTACAGGTAATGCAAAAATGTTATGTCCTTGTGATTTTTTCATGTGTGCCTTTCCTGGTGTGAACAGGTGTTAAGTTGGTGTGCAGTTTTTTATCATCTAACTGTTCCCCTAGCAGTGGGGTATGTTAGCTGTTGCTCTGCAATTAGCTGCACCTGTCAATTTTTCCCAGTTAGCATAAAGGCCAGAGTTGCCAGCTTCTGGGTTCAGTTTTGCCCAACCATTGAGCTGTGAACATGGCCCAAAAAATTGTGTTTTTTGAACAGAGAATAAACTACTATTGTTCGAAGCACAGAAGCTGGTGGTGTCAGCGTTATGGCCTAAGGAATATTCTTGTGGTTTTCTCTGGGCCACTTGTCCATGTGGAAGACGCCCTCAACCAGTTTGGATATAACTCTATCCTTTCAGGTCACATACACCCATACATGTCGATTTTCTTCTCTCGAGTGCATGTGATCTTCCAGCAAGACAATGTGACAGTTCACATGGCTTGAACATTGGTTGCAAGAGCATGAGCACAACTTCCCACTAATTCCCCAGAGTTGAACCCAACTCAGCATCTTGTTTCTCACATTCGCTCTATGAATCTTCCCTCACGCACCCTCCAGCAGCTGTAGGATGCATGACTCCAGATATATGTGACAACTTACCAGGACCAGTCTGGCTGCTGTCCATTCTGTACACGGTGATTACATTAGATGTTAACTGATGATAATAATAAAGTGACTGGACTATTTTTGACATAATTGGATAACAAGCAAGGAGCCGGGACAGGAGAGCGTAGCATTTTTACTTATCACAGTGGGGGGCAGTAGGGGTCCTGACTTATAGGGAAGCTCCCTCCAAACACTGCAGGTACAAACTTGCCTGCGGGGAGCAGCAGAAAACTCTGGTAGACCCCTGAGCTTGGCTGCTTTACAACTCTATGAGCATCCTCAGGCTGCACATATGGGGCAACATGTATGACCATTGGCGCATAGAGGCCAGTTCTAGTTTTAGAGCAGTGTAGAATGTGCCAGAATGTATGAACCTGTTCTTCTGCAGGTCATACATACAGGTGCATTGTAGGTGTAGCGCAGGTTAATCCTGGCGCAGCCTATCTGTGCCACGTAGCTAAAAAATTTAAAAGATTCTGACAGCTTGAGCCATGCTAAATGATGTCAATTATAAAGCTATATTCAATAAAATAATTTTCAAAAAATATAAAATTAATATTAAATAATATAAAATTTATTTATTTACAACTAAATATAAAATAAATATGAAATTATATATTCTACAATAAGAATTTAAATAATATAAAATATTAAATATAAAATGTATTTACAATTAAATTATATATTCTACAACTAATAATTTAAATAATATAAAATATTAATATTAAATAGAAAATTTATATTAAATATTATATTACTATTATAATCATATAAAATGTATTTACAATTTAGTAATAAAAAATTAATTCTATAATAATTTAAATAATATAAAATTAATGTTAATTATAAAGTGTATTTTCAATTAAATAATAAAAACATATTGAATTTTAAATTAATAATGTAAATAATATAAAATTAATATTAAATAATATAAAATGTATTTACAATAAAATATAAAATTAATATTAAATTATATATTCTACAATACTTAAAATAATATAAAATATGAAATAATATAAAATGTATTTACAATTAAATTATATATTCTACAACTAATCATTTAAATAATATAAAATTAGCAAACCTTATACAGCCTCTACCATGAATCCCTTTATTATAGTCTTATCAGTGATTACAAATACATCACAGAGGTTAGAAATAGAAGATAAGCCATTAGAATAGCATGTCAGTGAATAGGAGCTATGGTAGTGATTTTGCTTGGTGAACCACAGGTCCCAGCAAGACCTGTGCAGTAAAAAAATCTGTGCTATTTCGACTACAGCAGGAATTTTCTATTGGAGTCTATACAGCGCTGGTTAAAGTTGCATTTTAGACGGATTCAAACTACTGAATCCACTAAGACCCTTCGTCGTGTGAATATATCCTATCTCGTACACACAAACTTTTTATCTACACTCATGACGTCAGGAGCAATACCAGAATCCTATCCAATAGGCAGCGGCTTCCTTTGCCAGTATTAAACATGGCTGCACATCGACTTCCGGAACTTTATACCGATATGTACAGTACGCCGTGCCACGGTCGATAGTTACGTGGTGACGTCAACACGGCCTGCCCTTCTGTGCTCGGTGTGCTGATTGGTGGAAAGGACACTTTGGAGGCGTGGCCTGTAGCGGCGGCGTCGGGGCGTGGTTAGCTGGCACAGAGTGGCAGTTGGTGGAAGTAAGCGAGAGATGAGCTCCAGCCGGGGCTGAGCCTGTACGGAGTGACGGACGGACCATAGCGGCGATCATGGAGGACGTCAACTCCAACATGAACGCGGACCTGGAGGTGCGGAAGCTGCAGGAGTTGGTGAAGAAGCTGGAGAAGCAGAATGAGCAGCTCCGCTCCCGCTCCACACTTGCCCCGATCTCTCCGCGGACACCCACACTGCCCCAGGCTATGCGGCCTCAGCCCGCCCAGCACAGCGCCCCTGCCTCCACGCTGCCGCTCCTGGGCTCCGGCGGCCGCAGCATGAGTCCGGGGCCTGTCGGGGGCCGAGGAGACGGCGCTGCCTGGGAAGAGTTCATGGAAGCGGTGGCCGAGGAGAGGAGGAAGGAGGCGGAGAGCGGGCTCCTGCTGGACCAGGTGGTGCCGCTCCGGCCTGAAGAGCTGGAGAAGATGGTGGACTTCGAGGAGCAGGAGAGCTGGTGAGTGTCTGGCAGCTGTCACCGCGTCTGCCGCCGAGGACCCGCCCATCACACGTGTCAGGCCCCGCCCTCTTGTGGGTGACAGGCAGGGCTCTCCTGAAGTGACCCTCCAAGATCACAGGGACATCCGAAGTGAGTGCAGTGTGACCGCCATGGCGGTGCCCTCCAATGTGACCGCCATGGCGGTGCCCTCCAGTGTGACCGCCATAGCGGTGCCCTCCAGCGTGTCGGCCATAGCGGTGCCCTCCAGCGTGACCGCCATGGCGGTGCCCTCCAGCGTGACCGCCATGGCGGTGCCCTCCAGCGTGACCGCCATGGCGGTGCCCTCCAGCGTGACCGCCATGGCGGTGCCCTCCAGCGTGACCGCCATGGCGGGGCCCTCCAGCGTGACCGCCATGGCGGTGCCCTCCAGCGTGACCGCCATGGCGGTGCCCTCCAGCGTGACCGCCATGGCGGTGCCCTCCAGCGTGACCGCCATGGCGGTGCCCTCCAGCGTGTCCGCCATGGCGGTGCCCTCCAGCGTGACCGCCATGGCGGTGCCCTCCAGCGTGTCGGCCATGGCGGTGCCCTCCAGCGTGTCGGCCATGGCGGTGCCCTCCAGCGTGTCGGCCATGGCGGTGCCCTCCCGCGTGCCGGCCTTGGCGGTGCCCTCCCGCGTGTCGGCCATGGCGGTGCCCTCCAGCGTGACCGCCATGGCGGTGCCCTCCAGCGTGACCGCCATGGCGGTGCCCTCCAGCGTGACGGCCAAGGCGGTGCCCTCCAGCGAGTCGGCCATGGCGGTGCCCTCCAGCGTGACGGCCATGGCGGTGCCCTCCAGCGTGACCGCCATGGCGGTGCCCTCCAGCGTGACCGCCATGGCGGTGCCCTCCAGCGTGTCGGCCATGGCGGTGCCCTCAGCCGCGGGCTATAGTATGCGGCGTGACGGCCATAGCGGTGCCCTCCAGGGTGACGGCCATGGCGGTGCCCTCAGCCGCGGGCTGTTGTATCCGGCGTGTCCGCCATAGCGGTGCCCTCCGGCGTGTCCGCCATAGCGGTGCCCTCAGCCGCGGGCTGTTGTATCTAGAAGGACCGGCCGGCAGGGGTAGCTCTTGGCATGCAGTGACCTGAAGCCTGGCACCGCCACTCCACTGATGGGACTGGTCTCCTGCACAGTGGGTCAGGTCTGGGGCTGTTAGTCATTGCTGTTGGCATGGTGGCCAGGGCGGCACTTGTCATCTCTATTAGAGGAGTCCTGAGTGCTTGTAACCGCTTCCAGCAGTGGATGCAGAGGTGTGAACATGTCCAGGCCTAGTGCATTGGTTCAGCAGTGATGATGTGATGTCCAAGCAGCGGGTTGTGAAAGTATTCATACCCTTTGAATTGTTCATTTTTAAACATTGCAGCCACAAACCTAAATCTATTATTTTATGTGATTGAGCAACACAAAGTAACAAATATTTGTGAAGTGTAAAGAAAGTAATACGCGCTTTTCCAAATTAAAAAAACTGAAAAGTTATGGGGTGTGCCTATGTATTCAGCCCCCTGAGTCAGTGCTCTGTAGGATCACCTTTAGCTGCAGTCTCTACCAGCTTTGCACATCTAGAGGCTGGAATTTTTCCCATTATTCTTTGGAGAGAATATCTCTAGTTCAGCCAGATTGGTTGGTGAACGTTTGTGAACAGCAATATCCAAGTCCTGCCACAGATTCTCAATGGGATTTAGGTCTATGAATTACCCAATGTAACACATGGATATGCTTTGATGTAAACCCTTCCATTGTAGCTTTGGCTGGATGTTTAGGGTCGTTGTCCTACTGGAAGGTGAACCTACGCCCCAGTCTCAATTCTCTTCCAGTTTCTAAAATGTTTTGCTCCAGGATCTCTGCAGCAGAGTGACCCTGGGACTATTGGCTGCTTCCCTGATTAGTGCTCTCCTTGTCTGGGCTGTTAGTTTAGGTGGACGGCCATGTCTTGGTGGGTTAGTAGTTGTCATACTTCCATTTACCAATGATGGGTTGAATATTGCTACATGAGATGTTCAGGGCTTGGGCCATTTTTTTTAAGGGTATGTTCACACGCTGTAATTGTGGGGTGTATTTCGGCACGTAATTGTGCTGCAATACACCTGAAATGTGCTCCACAATTACGGTAATTGATAACTGTCATAGAGAGCTATGAATTATGCCCGTCTTCACCAGTGTATCAGTTTACACACCATGGATAGTAGAAGTGACTGGGGCCGCCATACACACTTTAGAAATATGCACTGGCCAAGCACTTCTAAAACACCCAGTGTATTGCGGCTCGTACAGTACACACCAAAAATTGCTGTTTGATCATACCCTTAAACCTAACCCTGAATTAATCTTTGACATAACGTTCTTTTTCTGGGTTTTCTTGATGCAGTTTATTCACTAATGTTCTTTAACAGACCTCTGAGGCCTTCACAAAACAGCTGTAGTTATACTGACAATAAATTACATACAGATGTACTCTATATACTAGTAAGGTCACACTGGATTATATTTAGGAGAATCAGACTGCAGGGAGCTGGATATACAGGCCACACTTTACGTTTTTTTAATTAGCCTAAACTTGGAAGAGCTTGTATCATTTTCTTTACCCTTCACAAGTACTTGCTACTTTGATTTGCTCCATCATATAAAATATCAATAAAATACAATTAAGTTTGTGGCTGTAACACTTAAAAAGGAACCGTTCAAAGGGTGTGAATACTTTAGCAACCCACTGTATACATGTGCAGGGGAGGCCTGTTACGTTAGTTCATCAGTGATGTGATCAGTGTGCTAGACTGCCCCAGCAGCAGGTACAGAGCGTGGAATAAATGAGTGATCCCCCTTTAAAAAGTAAGATTTGAATCATTATTTTGCTGAACACAAGAGCAATCGCCAACATTTTGACAAGATGGAGTTTCATAGAACATTTTTTTAAACCATTACATTAAAGGGGTTGTCCAACTACATTGATTCATCTTACCTCAGTCCTGTTTTCTTGGTTTCACTTTGAATTCAGGGGGGCGCTTACTGGCTTCTACTATGCTGCAGTAAAAGCCCGGTCTGTAGCTATAGCAATCAGTGCTGGCAGCCTATCAGGATAGATCAAACAGGTCTGTAGCTATAGCGACCTGAGGAGCTGCTGCAGCCCATACAAGAGGGGATATCTAGGAATAGGTAGGACACTGTTAATGGACAGATATTGCAAAGTGACTTGTTTTTGCAAGATCTTTAACATAAAAAGCAGCAATCCTTGTAGTGAGACAACCCCTTTACTATAACTTGCTTTACAAAATCTTTAATTTTACTCAAATGAGTTGATGAAAAAACGAAGTACAGTGCCAGCACCATGTTTCTCTGTAGGCACCAGGCTTTGTTACTGTGACACCTAAGCCATTTATCTTGGGAATACTGAGACCGTATGGAGTGATAAGACCAAGATGAATGTTTTTGGAACGGATGACTTCAAAACTGTATTGGATCACAAAGGTGAAGGATACATGGTGCCTGGAGTGAGACGGGGTTGTGGCATTGCCCTGATGTGGGGCTGCCTGAGTGCTGCTGCTGTCAGGAGCTACGTTTCATTGATGATATTGTGAATTCCTGGATGTAGTGCTCTGTATTAGGAGAAGATGCCACCATCACTCCGTGCACTTTTCCAACATGACCATGATCCATACGTCCATCTAAGGCCAGGGCTGGATTTCTAAACAACAGGGAGAGAGTGACTCAGTGGCAGGTATGTCCCCTGATCAGAAGCCGAACACCTGTGGGGAATTATGAAGACACGCTGAGCATCGCTCTCCATGCAGCATTCAGGTTGTTGTTCAAGAATGGAAAAAGATTTTGCAGTAGGTCACCGACTTGTTCATTCCATGCCTAGAAGACCCGGTGCTGACCTCAAAGGGGTTTTCTCATTACTAGGGTTAGCTTTAACACCTTTCTGCCACAGCTTCTTTTTTTTTTTTTTTTTTTTTTGTCAAGTTTATTTTTCCCTCCCCGCCTTACCAGAACCATAACTTTTTTTAATTTTTCCACATGCATAGACCTATGAGAGCTTTTATTTTGCGGGACAAGATGTACTTTCTAACGGTGTCATTGATCACACCATAGAATATACTGGGAAATCGCAAACAAATTCTAAGTGGGGCAAAATGTGAAAAAAAATGCACTTGTGCCATGTTTGCGGGAGTCCTGCTGTAATGTAAACTGATCAGGGCCCCCCGATCTCGCCATTGGGGGCACCGTTTGGAGTGCGCAGGACAGTTTCTAATTCGTTTAGCCGTGGCATCTAGAGGGTTAAACAGCACGGGATGGAGACAGCTCCGTCACATGCTGTTACCGGTGGGTGTTGACTGCAATTAGCAGCTGGTGCCTGCTGGCTGTGTTATGGGATCATGGCACGATCCGCTATAAAGCCCCCTACCGACACTGACGTCAAATGTTTGTAAAGGGTTAAACAAGTCTGGACAAGTAACAGAAGACTTTTTTTTTATGTTACATTAGTCAGGAGATAAGAGAGAATTAATCTGCTCTGAGTGCACGCAGGCTTCTATGGTTACTTGAATATAACTCTGCTAACTGATGAGAGCAGGGAACGATGTCACCATGTTCTGGAGAGCTCACTCTGAGCAGACTATCTCTAACAAGATTAGCTTTTGTTTACAGGTAAGCAGTTTTCACTCCTCAGAGCACTTGTAGCTTTGGTTACTGAAGATCCTAAATCTCCTGCACTACTGCTCTTTGTAATGTCTCGGCTAGTTACAGAGAAGCTAAATATGCCTATCACTGCTCTAGAACCACTCTCCGCTTGAGGAGACCAGAGTGAAAGAAAAGCTAGCTGTGACTGTGAAACTGCAAGGTGAGAGAACCCCCTTTACAGAGTAAAAAGTACAAGATGTAGCAGTTTCTGATGTGGGATGTATTCATTTTTGCATCAACTGATTTAGGTAAAACTGAAGACTTTGTAATGCAAGTTATATTATTAACCTTATTTTCATGTTATAGGTTAAACAAATGTTCTATTAAACTTGTTAGCAATTGTCCCTGTGTTCAGTGACAGATTCTCTTTTCAAAGGGTTGTACCCATTTGTTTTGAGCACTGTGTCCAGGGGAGGCCTGGTATGCTAGTCTACCAGTGATATGATCACAGTGATAGAGCGTCCCAGCAGGAGGTACCCAGTGTTACCGGCCCGCACCCTCTGCAGTCATGAGTCCATCGCTACTCATTGCATCACTCAAAGCTGCTTTTGAGCCCAAGGCTATGCTCACACGGCGTAATTGTGGCGCGTCCAGTACGGCCGCAATTACGGCGGGTGATTTGGGAGTCGCACTGATCAGCTCATCCTCCCGCGGCGCAGGAGGGGCCGACAGCTCGCCGGCCCCATTGAGTCATTACTCGCGGCGTCTATTCGGCGCAAGTAATTAACATGTCCATTATCTCCCCGCACGTACAATACGATTGTATTGTCCGAGCGGGGAGAGGAGACGTAATCTATAGTTCTCTATGAGAGCTATGGATTACCGTAATTTCGGCGCGCAAATACGACGTGAAATGCGTGCCGCAATTACCTCGTGTGAACATACCCTTAGACTGCTGTAACCCGAACTCATTGAGATGTGGCACCTATCAGGGCCACGGCTCTGAGCTCAGTCAGTCAGGGGCCCCGCTTCGTCACTGATAATGAGGGGCTGCACATCGGGAGTCGCTTGCTTTCAGGTCATATAATCTGAGGTCATACTATGCCTGTTCTTCGTTGTTAAAGCTGTTGTCCATTATTACCATTATTACTACCCTGTTTCCCCGAAAATAAGACCTAGTGCATTTTTAGTTATGAAATTCAGAGTTTGGCTGCTTATGCTGATGTTTGTGATGAAATCACTACAATATATTAATACATGTTGATGTTTTGTTCAACAGTAAGGTTATGTTCACACGGCTTAACTGCGGGGCGTAATTCCGCCCCACAATTACGCCGTGTGGCCGGGGGCGGAGCGGGGGGCCGGCACCTCGCTGGCCCATAGACAGTCATTGCTAGCGGCGCGTATATGCCGCTGGTAATTCTCATGTCACTTATCTCCCCCGTGGCGGATTCGCCGAGCAGGGAGAGGAGACGTAATCCATAGTTCTCTATGAGAACTGTGCATTACCGTAGTTACTGGGACGGATTCAGCCCGTAATTGGTGCACGCCGGCGCGTAATTACCGACTGAATTACGTCCCAGAATAAGCCGTGTGAACATGGCCTTAATGTGAATTATTGTTCATAGAAAAAAAAACATCCCCTAAAAATAAGTCTTAGTTCGTCTTTAGGCGCAAACATTAATATAAGACACGGTCTTATTTTCAGGGAAACAGGGTAAAAAAAAAAGTGTCTGCAGGTTGGTGAGGTTTAAAATAAGAAAAAGCTCTGCTCCGGGGCCACCGCGGCCCCTGGTGCTCCAGGCTGATGACGCCACTTGACCCTGCAACAGATCACTGGTTTCGGTGGAGTCCGGAGCATGACTGTGGAGTCCAGTTATTGGCTATAGTGTAATTAGTTTGGGGGCTGTGGGTGGTGCAGTGGAGTGGGCTTAACAAGCCAGTTAAAGGTGTTGTTTCATTGATGGCTCAGCTAAACTTGGAGCTTCCATTGATGTCTGTAGTTTGGTACAGCTGCCCACATATCATTTACCAGTGGGTCCTGCTGCCTGGGCACTTGTTTAGGATACTTCTCTTGAATTGGGGGTCAGTATGCCAATCGCCGTTCTGGAGGCAACTCTAAAGTTGCTGAAGAATTGTGTGTCCAAATAATATAAAAAAAAAAAATATGAATCCCTTGCTGTCGGCTCTACATCCTATGTAAATCCTTGGTCCTAAGTTAAACCATGTGACCCCCATGGATGCAATATCACAGGCAGGGTTCACATAGGGTGCTCTGCTTGCTGGATGTGTGTGTAAAAAGAAATTGTCTTTTCTGATGAATGCATGTAGCTGATCACCAGTGGTCAGACTAACCGAACCTGGAGCAATCGTACACTTGCTGACGGACCATGGAATAGGTTAGCAGGTGCTATCGATCAGTGCAAATCTCATCTTCATGTAACAACCACTTAAAGGGGTTTTATCATTACAAAAATCATGTCTCAGATTATGGGGACAGTAAAAATAAGCACTTTTGTAATTGGGTTGCATTACCTTAGTCACTTGGTTTAGCAGATATGAGCTGTCTCTGTAAATCTGTATTCTGTTTCTGCTGTTGCTGGTCGGAACGCCCCCTGGTTGATTCCCTAGACACGCCCCCTGCACTGTGATTGGCTGGATACGCCCCTAGACAGGAAACGCCCCGGCCACGCTCCCTGCGCTGTGATTGGCTGCCTGCATACTCTGTGTTTACTCCCCTCTGAGCTGTTAAAATTGATAGTGAAACCAAGGTCTGCTGTCTCTATGTATATCTCCCAGCTCTATTTTGATGATCTGGGCAATGACTGCCTGTTTAAAGGGCTTTTGCCAAGAGGTTGTTTCACCTCCTCAGGTCCAGTCCTTAAGCTGCAACTTTGAAAAGAGGGCGTTCTGTTCCTCAGGGCTAATGCAAGCCCCGCCTCCTTATGATGTCATCACCTGTAGTGTATAACATAAGGATGCAACACTGTTGCTGCATAAGTTGCTTGTATAGTGCAGTGCTTAGCTGATCCGCTCCGCAAGAGAGAGGTTAGGAGTTCAAGCCCCATCAGTATTTTTTTTTTTATAAATTGTACACATATGTAAAGATATGAAAATATATGTGTAGACATCTATCATTTTATTCATATACACACACAAAGCTCCCCTATATAGTGTCCCATTGTCACAGTAGTCACACCAAGCACTTCTAACATATGTGATACAATGCATATACTCTGGGGATGAGACATGATATAGGGGAGCTATGTATGTGTATATATATCATTATAGAGATTGACATATATTTTAGGTCTCTCTACATATGTGTAGAATTTAAGGGGGGGGGGGGAAAAAACACTGTGAGGGGAATAGAAAACCAAACCCCTTCGTTGTAAAAGCAATACTATAACTGCTCACTGCACTACCGCAGCCCCAACAGCCCAAGTCGGTTACAAGCTGAGCACGGTCTTCTCTCAAAGCTGATTGCTTCTCCCCCTTGTTGTTTTTACTCACATGTCACTGACAGCAAGCAGGGATCTTTACTTGAAGCTGACATTTGTCCTTGTAGTTGAGTAAAGATCTCTGCCTGTTGTCAGTACAATTTGGGTGAACACCACTAGAAGTTAAAGCTGTTGGCTTTCAGCGTCATTTGTGTGTAAACTAAGAGATATGATATAATAGGTGCTTGCTGGAGCTTGGAGCCTCAAAGCTGCAGAAATAAGCAGGCAGGAGGCTACAGAGCTGTTATATCCAGATAACCCTCTGTATCCCCTGCTTCATACAAAATGATGTCACAGGTCTTCAGTGAGGGGAGACACGCCTGCTGGGAGGAGAGACACGCCCCTGGATTTCAAACTCAATCTGAGAAAATTAGCAGAACAGCACGAGCAGCTCAAACGATAACACCCCTTTAAGTCTCCTGGAAAACTTTTGGTATTTCATAGCTTATCTACATGGTCCTCAAAGCTGTGGAGAACTGGTGCCCAGGACCTGGGTGTGCAAATATGGCACGTTACAAGACGCCAGCGGCTCTCCCACAGCACACCATGTAACTTACACCTCAAGGATGAGATGGACTTCTCTGTGGATTTTCAGCTTTTGCCTGATGTCACCTCCCTTTCAGTGCTCAAACCAATATAGAAGGGATGATCAAAACAAATATAGTAAAACACCCAAATAGCAACTAACGCCTAAACAAGCAATATAGATTCCCCAATATATTAAAACAATGTGTTCACAAAAATATACAGTATCTCACAAAAGTGAGTACACACCTCACATTTTTGTTAATATTGTCTTATATCTTTTCATCGGACAACACTGAAGATATGATACTTTAATACAATGTAAAGTAGTCAGTGTACAGCTTGTATATAACAGTGTAAATTTGGTGCGCCCTCAAAATAACTCAACACACAGCCAACAATGTCTAAACCGCTGGCAATAAAAGTGAGTACACCCCTAAGGGAAAAGGGACAAATTGTGCCCAAGTGTCAATATTTTGTGCGGCCACATTATTTTCCAGCATCGACATCATAGTGCTGGTGGATGTTAAAGACCTTGCGCTCCTCCACCTTCCATTTGAGGATGCCCCACAGATGCTCAATAGGGTTTAGATACAGAGTCGTGCTTGGTCAGTCCGGCACCTTTACCCTCATTTTCTTTAGTGAGGCAGTGGTCACCTTGGAGGTGTTTGGGGTCGTTATCATGTTGGAATACTAATGAGCACGTGCACTCTTCTTCTTTGGTCGACCATGGCGGGCTCTGTTCTGAGTGGAACCTGTTAAACCATTATATGGTCTTGGCCACCGTGCTGCAATTTAGGATCAGGGTGTTGGCAATCTTCTTATAGTCTTGGCTATCTTTATGTAGAAAAATTATTTTTTTCAGAACCTCAGACAGTTCTTTGCCATGAGGAGCCATATTGAACTTCCAATGACCAGTATGAGAGCGCGTGAGAGCGATGGCATCAAATTTAACACACCTTCTCCCCATTCACATCTGAGCCCTTGTAATCCACATGGCACTGTGGAGGGAAAATGGCAAATTGGGCACAATTTTCCCATTCTCACTTAGGGGTGTAGTCACTTTTGTTGCCAGCGGTTTAGACCTCAAATTAACACTGTTGTACAAGCTGTGCACCGACTACTTTACATTGTACTAAAGTGTCATATCTTCAGTGTTGTCCCATTAAAAGATATAATACAATATAAACAAAAATGTGAGTGATGTACACACTTGTGAGATGCTGAATATAAAAAACATAAGTAGAAGACCTAGAAAACTGCTGTAAAGGCATATTCACACGGCGTTTTTGGAGGAGGTTTTGGACAAGGTTTTCTCGCCCAAAACCTCGTCCAAACCACATCAAAACCTCGCCTGAAACACGCTTCTTCAGACGAGGTTTTTGACGAGGCTTTGATCAGGTTTTCACCCATACAAATGAATAGCCGGGACAAAAACCGCACCAAAAACCACGCTGAAAATGCGCAAGAACTGCGCCGAAAAAAACACATCTACAACGCGCTTCAAGAATTGACATGACACTTCTTTTTCATTGCTTCCAAAGAAGCGTGTAAAAACCTTTTCGTGTGGGAACTACAACGAATTTTTACATAGGAATCAATTAAATGAACTGGGGGCGTTTTGGAAGAGTTTGACGAGGAAACGCTCCAAAAACTTCGTCCAAAAACGCCGTGTGAACATGCCCTAAGAGCACCCATGGAAAGTGTCCCAAAGAAAATATAAGATATAGAGGAAAGAAAAGAAACGGTGCACCCTTAAAAATGGCTTTTAAAGTCGCTATATACTACCCTTAGCAGGTTGCCTCAAAAGGCGCAACACATTTAACATTACTTTTTTTTTTTACAGTTCACTGTTTTTGGGTTGGTTTTTTTTGGTTACTTTCATATGCTACTTTCCATGGGTGTTGGAATTACAGCAAGACTTTGTCTTCTGTTTGTTTCTATATATTTGTGATCTCGAAAAAAACCACATTGGGCACTGTATATGAAAACTGTCTAGTAGCAAAATTGACTTTGTTGCCCATAGCTTTGCTCTTATTTTTTTAGAACACTATATGAAATGAAAGCTGAGCTCTGGTTACTACAAAGACAGTCTGGGGCAAGACCTTTTTCCTACATTAGGCCATGTTCACACGGCTGAAAATGGGCCGTATTTCAGTCCGTAATTACGTGCCGGAGTGCGCAAATTACGGGCTGGAATACGTCCCAGTCATTACGGTAATCCACATAGAGAACTATGGATTACGTCTCCTCTCCCTGCTCGGCGAATCCACCGCGGGGGGAGATAAGTGACATGTGAATTACCAGCGCCGTATACGCGCCGCTGGTAATGAATGTCTATGGGCCAGCGAGGTGCCGCCCCCGTCCACACAGCGTAATTGCGGGACATAATTACGCCCCGTAAATAAGCCGTGTGAACATAGCCTAATACCTATAGCTTTAATATGTTGGGGTGTCTATATTGGTTGTTTAGGCGTTGCTCCCTTCCATTGCTGACACAGCAATTCTTTATCTGTCATCACCACATAAACTTGTATTAAACTATGTGAATTAGGTCATGTGGTTGACATTAAAGATCTCTTCCACCCTTCTAACAAGGACACTTGTCACGTAGGCTCCTGAGCTTTCTCAGGCTTGGTTGGATCCGTTGTAAGTGCTTTTGCATAAACTTTTCTACCAATACGGAAAGTATAATCTGAGAAGTTGAAGACCTTAGCTTATTATACAAAGCCGCTTACCTAAATGAATGGGGCATTATGGGAAAGTGTGGGCGACCATCCTGCCATTTAGACGTAGCTTGTCCAGGAGCAGTGATCTCCTCAGCCCCAGGTAATTGGCTTTCAGTGTAGTAATGAATCTTGTTAAGCACCAAGAAATAAGTATATTTAGTAATGTTTGTCCCTCTGAAGCATTGAGAGTGCTGGGGCTTTATGACCGAGATGACCGTATATAGTTATACATATACCAGCCAGGATCATTAAACCACTTGCAGCTGATGGCACCTGTCCAGGGGAGGGATATATTGGGCAACAACTTAAAGGAGTTTTGCCACAATGTAATGTTGACGTGGGATCCTCCAAAATGGGTATTTAATCACTTTTCTAAATATATGTGATTACAAAAAGTGAGAGCTATAGCATTTCTCAGTCCCCCTTAGTTACCTGAAAGTTTACATTAGACACGACCAGAGGAGCTGACAGGAGCTGATCTGGCCGTGCTTGCGTGTTTGCACTTCTTATCTGATGACAGGGAACATGAATGAGCTTTCAAGGGGCTGTGGAGAAAGTGCAGTGTATGAGTCTGTCTGCTGTATAGAGAATCCACTGTTGTAATGTTATTATTTGAGTAAACTTTTGAGACGCTCCCTTCTTCCTCGCTCTCTGCTCACCCCCTCCCTCTCACCCCTGCAGCGTTCATGACTCAGCATGCTTTGTTTATAGTCTCCTCTGAGCTGAAGGACTAAAGGAATTCACTTTGTGGCAAAACCTCTTTAACAGTCAGTTCTTGAAGTTTTGGAAGCAGGAAAAATGGCAGGCATAATGATCTAAGCGACAAGGGCCAAATAGTGGTGGTGAGATTGGGTCAGAACATCTACAGGATGACAGGTCTTGTGGGGGGTGTTGTGCAGTAATCTAAGTAGAGCCACTAGTGAAACCACAAGCATCATGGGCACTCAAGGCTCATTGAGGAGTGTAGGGAGAGGGCTGCTCTGATCCCACAGAAGAGATGATGTAGCACAAATTTTTTAAAAAAATGGGCATAGTCATATTCACAATCTATATAAAATCCCTCCTCTGGGACCTGCCCCTCTCTCATTTTCCTTGGCCACTGTGAATAGAGGTTGCTTCCCATGGGTGCTTCTCTGTTCACTTCTGTGGGAGTTCTCAATACTACAAAGACCATATTTACAGCTCAATGGCTGGACTAGACTAAACCCAGTAGCGGGCAACTCTGGCCCATATGCTACTTGGGGAAAATAAACAGAAAAGCCACAGTATAATGCATGGGGAGATTGCACAAATGCAAAAATACCAATAGAACAACCACACATACCCTCAATGCATGCTGGTGTGACTAGGTATCAAACAAATGTGCAGTTTTTTATCATCTAATTGTTCCCCTAGTGGTGGGTAGTGTGAGCTGCTGCTCAGCAATTAGCTGCACCTGTTTATCTTTTCCAAGTATCGTATAGGCCAGAGTTGCCTGCTACTGGGTTCATTCTAGACCAGCCATTGAGCTGTGAGTTTTTTTGAGTAAGTAATGTCCCATTTTTGTAGGAATTCTCAATACAGAGGTGGCAGCCTTTCCGTTCACAATGGCTATGGCACTAGGCAGGATGCAGAGGTCAGGGGGCCGCTGTTTTAGAGGGCAATGTGAGTCATCACACCTCTTTGGTATATTCTGTGTAAAGTTTATGGAGTATCTTGTCCACTGGTGAAAGTGCCTACATTGGGCTCAGGAGCAGAACATGTGGGTGGCTGGAGGTGTGTGCATCATTTATCTGGGTTAGACATTGCACCAGGTTGCCTCTATGGAACTAAGGCAGCTGGCATAGATAGGCAGATGGTCTAGACCAGGCATCCTCAAACTGCGTCCCTCCAGCTGTTGGAAAACTACAACTCTCATCATGCATTTATGTAATCTATAACAGTGGGAATGATGGGAGTTGTAGTTTCCCAACAGCTGGAGGGCCACAGTTTGAGGATGCCTGCTGTAGACACTGTTTTGCTGGGGAATCTTGGGTCCTGGCATTCATGTGGCTATTACTTTCACACATTCCACCTCCCTAAACATACTACAGACCAAGTACTGCTCTTCATGGTAATAGTACTGGCTTCTTTCAGCAGAATCATGCCCCTTGCCACACTGCAAAAAAGGTCTTCAAATGGTATATGGAACATGACAATGGAGAGTTCATAGTGTTTTCAGTCTGATCGCGCGTGTGTGGTATGTGCTGGTAATAGAAGTCTAATCCATGGAAGACCCACCTTGCAGATTAAAGGGGTTTTGCCACGAAGTAAAATTGACATGGGAAGCTTGCAAATGAAATAACATTTTCACCATTCATTATTATTAACAATTTTCTACCATTTTTTAATTTAGCTGCTACCTTTAGTGTTCCATAGTTTACAACTCGTTACCAGGGATTGCGACCAGTGATGAGAGCTCCTCAGTCCTGGCCACACATGCTCAGACATCACCTCTCCTCTCAGACAGCTAATGTCACTCTTTACCTGTAGTAAGCGCACACTCACTGCTGAGCAGGTGTACAACCCCATGATCTCTCATTCCTCTCCTGTACTGCTTATTAATGAAACTGTGCGAATAAATAAAAGGAGTAGAGAAACCTTCATCAGATATGTGCATTGAGACAACCTGATATGAATAGGGCTCGCACCCTTCTTACAGAAGTGATAACATAGTAGTGAGCTGAATGGTAGTGAGCGCAAGTCAGGGCCCAGGCTGAATGTTATCACTGTGCTGCTCAGGGTATTGTGTTTATTTTACCTGCCGGTATAGTCTGTATTTTCGGTACTCGATAAACACCCTATAGCAACAGAAAATAGCTTATTCCGTAATTTATTATTCTGTTCCTAGGAAGCTGATGCTGTTGGTCCTGTGAATCTGTATGCACGCTGGTGTAAGGTGCACAGGATAACCCCCAGTCAGTCCTTTCATAGCATACATCTAACACAAATATCAGTGGCACACTAAAGACTAAGTAAAACCTCAAGGTATATAGGAATATTGGAAATGCATTACTGCTAAGGAAAATATGAAAAACCTGGGACTCTTAGTTTACAGTATTTGATCAAAGATTGTATTAAGCTCACCTCCCAAAACGTCAAAGGGATCCCAGTACAGGTGAGTCCCTACACTGAACATGTTACCTCACTAGGCGTCAATCCAGACTACAACTTCTCAGGGAGTGGTAGGAACTAGCAATTGGATTATTTCCTTAGCAGTAATGCATTTCCAATATTCCTATATACCTTGATTTTCGACTTAGTCTTTAGTGTGCCACGGATAGTTGTGTTAGATGTATGCTATTGCCTTTTCAGTGTGCACCTATGCTTGCGTTTTTCAAAGTATATTTTAGATGTGCACAGCCTTATTACGTTTTGTAGTCTATTTGAGAAATGGCAATCTCATTGGCTTGCTGCACTCAGCTGCCTCTTTTAAACCAGTGCAGGATAATCCAATTGCTAGTTCCTACCATTCCCTGAGAAGTTGCAGTCTGGATTGACGCCTAGTGAGGTAACATGTTGAGTGTAGGGACTCACCTGCTCTGGGATCCCCTTGACGCTATTGGGAGGTGAGCTTAATACAATCTTTGATAAAATACTGTAAAATAAGAGTCCCAGGTTTTTCATATTTTCCTTACAGAAATGCATTTCCAATATTCCTATATACCTTGAGGTTTTACTTAGTCTTTAGTGTGCCACTGATATTTGTGTTAGATGTATGCTATTGCCTTTTCAGTGTGCACCTATGCTTGCGTTTTTCAAAGTATATTTTAGATGTGCACAGCCTTATTACGTTTTGTAGTCCTTTCATAGCGGCTGTCTCATCTCTTGCTAGGTTTCAGCCAGGGCTGTGGAGTCGGCAAGCCAAAGCCCCAACTCCGACTCCTCAATTTCCCAAACCTCCGACTCCTGACTCCCTCATACACGGCGCATGTTTAAGTGATAACTTTACTGTAGTAAAGTGGTAACATCAGGCTCTTTATCACCTTCTGATACAATAATCAAGCTATTTAGGTAGAACAGACACTGACAAGCAAAAGAGTAACAATGTTTTGAACACTTGTGGGTAGAGTTGAAGAAAAAGCTGTATTTGTATCCAAGTCCAGTCTGCACCAACCTTGGGAACGTGTAGAAGAGACCTGGGATCAGATTTTGGTTAAAACATGCTTGAATCTGATCCAGAGCCCAGAAGAATTCAGGCAGTGCTGAAAACCAAAAGGTGGAGTTACCAAATACTAACAAAATGATACAAATTAACATTTTGATTTTTAGGAGCAGAGCAGGAACAATGCAGTTACAGGAAAGAATCTGAGAACTAAGCAGATGCTAAATACTTGCAAGTCAAATTTATGTAGATAGGTAAGATGACTGTATATAAAATTACAGTAGCCTCATGTACAAAGCTGTAGTGGATGGTGAGATATGGAGCCTGAAGTCTCAAAAATTTTAAAACATTGTTACCCTTTTGCTTGTCAGTGTAAATATATTTATTGGATATGACTTTTTGGACACAAAAAAATTGTAAAAATGCAAAACACTGCAGGAACATTTGTGGGGTCTTGAATGTGTTCTGAGAAATAGTATCGCCTCCCATCAGATCCTGCATACGTGACCTCACATCTGATCTCATTATTTCCAGGGTAGAGAACGGGCCTCTCTACACTAACTTGGGTTGGGGGCCCAAAACGGTGACCACAGGGGCAACATCTCTAACAATGTCAGGGTATAAAGGAATTGCCTCAGCCACAGTCAGTTTTGATGAATGGTTGAACTCTTCTAATTTTTTGAAAGCAGGAGAAAAATTTTGCTGAAATCTGTTTGCCCTGGGAGCAGAATCTTTTCCCCTGGGGCAGCGCTTTGCATGCTCCATGTCATCAATTACACTCCTCATGTGATAAGGCTGAAGATATGGGAGCAGTAGCACTGGCCGCACCCAGTTCCTCTTGCTCTTTGCATCAAACTAACTGGACCAACTTATTATATATTTTGGGAGTCGGTCCCTTTTATGAGGACTCCGACTCCACAGCCCTGGTTTCAACCTGTTGTCGAAGTCCGTAGTCCTATCAACTTCCTCTTTAGTCCGCATTGGACCGTTTTGATGTTTGTCTTCCGTCATTGCTTAGTAGTTAACACTCTGGGGTGCGCACATTGCAACCAAGGAGAGATCTGAGCTGGTTGGTTGGTTCATGAGTTTACCTGTAACTTTTTTTTTTTTTTTTCCAGCTTAATTTGCTTCCATTTGGTGGTCATTATTTTGGATGTGGTGTAAGCAAACTACTTATTAACAGCTATTGATAGCTGGTAAAACTGCACGCTTGAAGGGAAGCAAACAAGATTAGCACATTTCTGATCCTTTCACCCAGATTACAGCAAAGCAGAGGAGAAGTTATTATACACTTAATTTTTCTATGGGGCGGGACATTTAATACTTTGGAAATAGCTATAACTTTTATATATATTTCTCACCCTTTTTGTCAGACAGGATACCAAAGAGCCTATAAATTGTCTAAGCCTTGGTTCACATCTGCATCGGAGGTTCTGTTTGGAACCTCCTTCCCAAAGATATAAATGTACACTTAAAGGGGTTGTCTCACTACAAGGATTGCTTTTTATGTTGTGATCTTGCAAAAACAAGTCACTTTGCAATATATGTCCATTAACCCCTTAACGTCCTGTAGAGTATCCTAGTTTGGGGGTTCACGCTCCTGGACGTATGGATACGTCTGAGGATCGCATGCGAAATCATAAGGCAGAGTTCGCTTCGATCAGGCGCGGGGGTGTCAGCTGCTATATTACTGCTGACATCTCCGCACCTTCGCCCGACCACTGGATGCTCCGGGGGGGGGGATCCGGTTAACCCTTAATTATCGCGGACGATCGGTTAGCAATATACTGAGAGATCGCAGGAGCGAGATCGCTCCGGGGGGAGGCAGTTATAACCCGTTAATTTTCGCGTACAATCACCCTGGTCGCGATACTAAGAGAGGAGCAGGAGGTTGATCTGCTCCTCCTGCGTCTCTGTCTTGGCCAATTTGGTGGCACGCCAGCGCAACTGATCATGGCTTGATCTCGTGCAGCTCCTGCCACAGCTCTGACAGACAGCACGGAAGGAGAGAATGCACTTCCGGGTTGTCTGTGACGTTCACGACGCGCGCAGTCGCCATGGCGCTGCTCCTGTGGGTATGTGCCGGGGCATCGTTGAATGACAATTGTCATATGGAACACAGTCATAGAACAAGCTAATGCACTGATTCCTATTGAATGAGAGAGCTAAAGATCTCTCATTCAAATCCCTATGGGGAAAAGTAAAATAAAAATGTGAAAAAAAGTGGAAAACAAAAAGTAAAAAAAGTGAAATGTGAAAAACAAGGTAACACACAACACGAAAAATAAAAATAAAAACTTCGTACATCGCACCCCCTTTTTCCCTTTACAAACGCAATCGCCCCCAAAAAAAGATCAAAAATAAATTAATAGTACCCATATTTGGTATTGCCGCTGTGCGTAACGACCCAGCCCTATAAATCAGTCATGTTAATTTTAACCAGTACGCGTGAACGGTGCTCGTAAAAAACAAAAACAAAATATACAATCACAGAATTAAGATTATTTTCATCCCTCAGCACATAAACATGGAATAAAAAGCGATCAAAAACTCCGTGAGAAACGCCATAAGTGTGTCCAATTAAAACGTTCAGTTCATACCGCAAATACAAAATCTTATACCAGTCTTCTGTATACGGAAAATAAAATGTATTATAGCCTTTAAGAAGATAGCGATGCATAAATATTGTTTTTACACACTAAAAACACTTTTCTTTTTTTTAAAGTGCGGGTTCAACATAAAAAAAACTATATTATATAGCGGGTATCGCCCATATATCGTAGCGACCAAAGAGTAAAGCTACTTATCAAGCATATTGCACGGTGAGCCCTGTTAATAATAAAATAAAAAACACTACTAGGATGTGCAGGTTTTCTTCACCTGGCCTCCAAAAAATGGATTTAAAAGCAATCAAAAAGCCTTGTCCCCCCAAAATGATTCTAATAAATAACGTTCAACTCTTCTCGCAAATAACACAATGTCCCTGCACAGCAAAAAACTATTAATAGAATCTATATTCATTGTATTTGATACCGACCCCCATAGTAACGTTTTATCCACTTCATTTCACACAGGGCACGGTGAATGCTGTAAAATTGAAACTCAAAAAACAATGACTGAACTGCGTTTCCCCCCATTTTCATTGCCAATGCTAAAAAAAGAAAAGACTATGGAACACCTGTGTGCCTAAATGCACAGTCACCCTAGATTGAGATTCCCTGTGGGGTGTTGAATCAAAATGGGGCTGACTACTGGAAATGTTTCGCCTGTTCTGCTACTTTGGTTGGTCTTATGCAAATGCGACATGTGCCCCCCCAAATCTGCCTTGTTTCCAAAAGCCAAATAGCGCTCCTCCTACTTATTGCTCGCCCTGCCATGCGGCCCACACAGCAGTTTACAACCCACATGTAGGTTATTGGCCGAACTGGAAAGAAATTGCTAACAAGATTTTACGGTTCTTTTTCCAGGATTCTTGTATATGTGAACATTTGTAAGCTAAATTGCAGGATTATTGGAAAAGAAAAAATTTTTTTTTTACTTTCCACAGCCTTATGCTAAAAAAAATTTGTGAATCACCTGTGGGGGTCTATTACTCAATCGACACCGGGATATATTCCTTAAGGGGTGTAGTTTCAATATGTGGTCTATTTAGGGGTGTTTTTATTTAAGTTTTTTAGACCTTTAAGGGTGTCCCCAAACTGAAATTGGCGCCTAAATAAAATGTATTGTGGAAAATGAGACTCAGAGTCCGGTAGGTGCTCCTCTATTCTGGGGCTTATGGTTTGAGCAAATTACTGCATAGGGCCAAACAGGGATTATCTCTATAAACGGCACAGCCAGACTAGGGGAATTGATTTTAAGTTGCATTTACCGTAGTCACATTTACCGTATCCCGTGATATAATGGATTAAATATTTGAAATCTTGCAAAAAGTGAAATTTGAAATTTCACTCCACTTTGCTTTAATTTCTGTGTAAACATATCTAAAGGGTTATCAAAACTTCTAAAATAGTGTATTGTATTTATGTAGGGGTCTGAGTTTTTAGATGGCATTATTTAGGGGGTATTTCTTTTTTTTTCTTTAATAAACATGGCAGGCCCTCTCAAAGCCACAGTCAGGAACTGGAAGTAAGTGGTCCCTAAAAAAATGTATATTGCAAATTTTTGAAATTTGGTTGAGAAATTTACTATAAATTTCTAAGCCCTTCTAATGTCTCGTAAAAGAAGAAAAAAAAAAGACATTTAAAAAATGATGGCCAACCTATAGTGGACATATGGTAGATGCTAGTTAAAAAACTATTTTTGGTGAATAATTATCTGTCTTGCACGCAAAAAAAAATTTTTGAAATTTTCAAAATGAAAATTTTTTTCCAAATTTTCATAAAAATTTTGTTTTTTCCAAACAAACAAGGTTTGATGGAAAAAAAAATTTCTTACTAATTTAAAAGCAAATGTGTCACGGGGGAAAAAAATTCTGAATCACATGGTAGGAAAGTGTCAAAAAGTTATTTCACATAAAATGGACAATGTGATTTCAAAAATGGGCTGGGTCAGGAAGGCCAAAACAGGCTGGGCCCTTAAGGGGGTTTAACAGTGCCCTACCTTTTCCCTAGATACCCTCTTTAGGGCTGTATCAGCCCCTGGGGCCTATGTTACAGAACCTTTTTTAATCTCCCCCGTAGGCTGCCCAGGCTGGTTGCTATGTACGCTGGCTTCTACTGCAGCCTAGTGGAGGCCAGTAAACACGCCCGTGAATTCAAAATGAAACCTAGAAAACAGGACTGAGGTGAGATGAATCAATGTAGTGAGTCAACCACTTTAAATATCCGTTTCACAACCGACAGAACCGACTAACTTGATCGCTTACAATTAGTCTGTCAGGTTTCCTCTGTGTTGTCCTTTGTTCTGATAGAAAAAATCTTGCAGGTTTTTTTCCGTCATACGTAACGGAGCATGCGACTGAAGTTTAAGAAAAAGCCACTTTTTACGTATATGTTTACCATGCTTAAGACTACAGTAAATGTGGTGTGAAGCATGTACGCCTTAATTTTGCCAAAATTTGCAGCAGTATTCGGGCACAATTACCATCATAAATGTGCTTCACTATCTTCCTATCCTCTCTGCTGTGTGTTTTTTACCAGATAACTTCTTGTCTTTCTAGAATTTTTTTCCCCCCATTAAAAGTTTTGATGGGGAATTTGCCCCGTACCATTGGAGTTATTCGTCCCCTAAAGCACATCAAGTTACAGTGACTTAGGTTTTTTAGTGTCATTCTGCAACACTTGGGGCGCCGCGTATGAAAACTCTCCAGGTGTAAGACTTTCCTTGTTGTCCATAGTAACCAATTAGAGCTCCCCTCTCATTTCATATAGCGCTCTGAAAAAATGAAAGGGGATCTCTGGTTGCTATGGGCAATAAGTCTTAGACCTACACAGTTGTCCTACATGTCCCCTTTGGTTTCCAACGTCTAGCCTTTTGCTTTCTTTTACCTTTCATGTCATGATTTCTTCACGAGTTTACACTATGTGCGCGCTTGTTGCGTTATCAGACAAAAAGTAGACAAACGCTAATATTGTCTTTTAAACCAGACCTCTAGACCAACAAATATTAAATCCCATAAAAGAGGTAAAGTCCTAAAATATAACTTTTAATGATATAAATTAAAACATAAATAACTAGACGTCTCCCAAAAGAACAAGACGATGCATAAATACAGAGAGAAAATACATACACTAGCCCTAAGAGACTGGACAAAACCCTATCCTAACAAAACAGGAGGATCGCCCTGATAAGGGCGCTCCCGACAGGATCCTCACCGTAGTCTATGAAAATCCCTATAACATACTCCAATCTCATCCCGACATGTTTCGACCAGCCTCAAACTTTTTTCTGATCACCTCAGAGGGCGATTTAGAGGAAAAAGACAAAAGAGAAAGGAGTACAATACTAAAGAATATTTTTACTTTAGCTACTTAGACGTCACAAAGATGAAGAAATGTGACTACGTACAAAATCACAACTTACGGTGCATAGACACCAGAGAGAGAGGTTAGGGATAGAATAACGGGGTAGAAATACATTACCAGGATAACGGGCGGGAAGACTACTTGCATAAATAACATCACTGAAATATCTTACCAGAATGTATAAAGCAGTCCACAGCTTCCGATGGAATTGCTGAAATTGTAAGTTTAAAAATAAAAATACCAAACGATATATGTGCCCAATATACAGGCCCCGTTCTAAAAAGTAATTACTCATAAAACACCCCCGTCCTCTCTCTCCCCTGTAAGGGCCTTCCGCATGGCGCATTCACCTGGAGGGTTGCGTTGTTTATCACATTTTAAAAGTGAATAATTTTCCCCACGATCGGAGTGCAATGGCCCGAGGCGGGTTTTGGGCCTTTTATAATTTAAAATAATTTGACGATGCTATACCCCTAAAAGAATGGACGTCAATTCTTCCTTCCACGGAACGGGAAATAAAAAACCGTGGCATCTGAATACTCGATTTTTGCATAGTCTGGAAGTGTTTTTTTAAATATTGTTTAAAGTGATTGGATTCGATCGCCTTCCCCCCCCATATACCATCCCTTCCCGTCCTTCACCGCCCCTCGAATATCCCAAAACCCGTCCATTTTTCACTGTGGGATAAAAATCTTTTATGTCTTATTCTTTCTGTCTTCTCTGAAACCCTTGCTTTCGGTCTCCCTTCTGAAATCTCCCCTTCCTCTGTCCAAATGCAGGGGGGATTTTTTTCCCCCAGCCGCTATTGATGCCTTTTTCCCTTGTCGTCCTGCATGGTTGCCCATCCAGTAAGGTACGAAAAACTCGACTCTCACCCATAAGCCCCCACAGCGCGCTCCCCCCTACATTCCCCCCTAGTCTCTTCTACCGCCCTCCCCGGCTCTCCGCTCTGCGGATATCAGATCATTCCTCAATCATCCGAACCTCCCGCCCGCCAACAAATTTCAAAACCGTGCGGCACCTTTCTCTGGAATATGCTACCGCGGGCGATCAGGCATTCACAACCCTCACAGTTTTAAGGGCCCTGAAAATACATTTCTCGGTCTGCCCCCCAAAGATCCTAACTGAAATCACAAATCTGTCACTCCCTGCACTTGGGCATCACAGGCATTATCTGTTTAATGTCTGTCGGGGGTGCAGGTTCACCCCATTTTTCATGTAACCCCACCCCCTATTTATGAAACAGGGCCGGACCATGTAACTCGGCATTCTTACCGTATTTTTACCCATAACCCTAATAGATTGAAAGCTCTCACGAGCGGGGCCCTACACCTTTGTTCTTTTGTAAGTATTTTTTTAATGTGTAATGACTGTATGTTTACCCTGGAATTTGTAAAGTGCTGCGGAATAGTTGGCGCTATAGAAATAAAGATTATTATTATTATTTCAGCGCAAAAATCCATGCCAAAGTGTGCTGTGTGAACATACCCTTACAGCATATGCGTATGCCAGGGTTGTATTTAACTCCTCATGTACTCTACTGGATGACTTTCTCCCCTATATTTGTTATGCACTGTCTATATTTAAAGGGAATATTGGCGTTGCAGCAGGACTGATTTTTATGGGGGTTCTGGTAAAACTAGTTGGATGCTGTAAATATATTTGCATCTTTTTGTGAATTACTTACCGGACGGGATGACATTAGGCGGCTGAGTCATTTGCATCAGCAGGAACCTAGCGTTTTTGATTTGTTATTTATGAGCTCATATAAAGCGTGGTCTTTGTAGATGTACATAAACCATCCAAGCACCACTTGTACATATTACTGTGGGTGGTGGACTGAGCTCTTGTCTGTTGTGCCCTGTTACGCTCCACGTCTGTGTGGTGACGTCATGCAATGTCACCGATGTAAATCATAGGATTAACAGCGGACAGATGGCCGATCATGGTGGCTGAACAAGTCATATACTTTATATTGAAAGGTTTGTCGTCTTGATGTTATAGCCGCAATGCAGATTGTTTTAACGTTTTTTGGGGGTTTTTTGACAAACTTTTTGAAAGTTTTCTATGGGCTGGCTGCAGTGTTTGATTCTACATTCATCTTTTTAGGGAATGTGTCATCAAAAAATGACTTATTGTTTAACCCACATTTTTATGTTCAACACATTTTTTAAGAATTTTTTTTTTTTTAATTTTCCATATCATTTCATTTTTTTAATAAAATTTTTAAATCCCGCAGTTTTCACTTTTGGGCCCCTAAGCCTAATAATAAAATCTAAAACCTTCCTGTTCTGTAAGAGATTCTCATTGTCTGCCATTATCCACACAAAGAGGGTCAAACTGAAAAGGGGACGCCCGTGTGAATAGATAACACAAAGGTCCCCCAGTCACAAAAAGGGGGGGATAGTACAGTTCACCCTTTCACCTCCCCGCAACTGATTCTTCCCAGGTCACAGAGAAGACTAGAAAACTCTCCTTAGAAGTGAAAAGGGACTGGTCGTCTTAACTCTCCTATTGCATGAAGCTACTGTAAAGCATCTTGTGACTGCTTTAAAGCAGTGCAAAAAAGGCCCAGAGGGGCCAAAGTGAAAATGCAAGATTAAGAATTATTAAAAATATTGAGTGATATGAAAAAAAAAAAAAAACAAATTCCTAAAAAATGTGTTTAACATAAAAACGTGACTTGAACAATGACTCCTTTTTTGATGACCCATTCCCTTTAAGTCCCGCCACTTCTCTCGTACCAGAGAACCAGGCATTGTATTCAGATCAGAGTTTGAGTCCATAAAGAAGAAAAAAATAAAATGTCCTCAAAGCTTTGTGGTTTTGATCAGAAGTTTTTACTTGGGGTTGGAGTTATTATTTTAGTTACAAGAGAATTGTGACTTGACTGTAAATTAAACACAGCAGTACGAGAAGATGTGATCTGAATCAATCGTAATATGAACAACGTGCCCCATCCATTTACTGTTATGTAACTATTGTATTCTGTAACTGCTGATCAGAAGGAGCACCACAGAACAGCCAGGAGTTGTCCTATCAGGAATCCTCCTCCTGCTCGCAACCTAAAACTATACAGGAAACGCGCTAGTCCAGCATCAGAAGCCCTCATAATCCAGCAGGTACAATAAATGGTCCCATGCTCTGGGAACTGTAACATACCTGATGGTTGGGAACATTGAGTTTCATCTCCCTCCAATGACTTTCGATTTGGATTCAGGTCTGTAGACTGGCTAAGCCACTCCAGGAGCTTGGAATGCTTCTTATGGAGCCACAACTTAGTAGCCCTGGCTGTGCGTTTCGGGTCATTGTCCTGCTGGAAGACCCAGCCATGATCCATCTTCAGTGCTCTTACTAAGGAAGGAGGTTGTTGGTCAAAATCTTGCTATAATGACCCCATCCATCCTCCTCTCAATATAGTGCAGTTGTCCTGTCCCCTTTGCAGAAAAGCACCCCTAAAGTATGAGGTGTCCAACCCCATGCTTCATGGTTGGGACGGTGTTCCTGAGGTTTTACTCCTTCTTCCTCCAAACACGGAGCCTGGAGTTGATACCAAAAAATACTATTTTGGTCTTGTATGACATGACCTTCTCTCATGCCTTCTCTGCATCATCCAGATGGTCATTGGTGAACTTCAAACGGGCTTGGACATGTGCTGCCGTGAACAGGTTTGGGCCTTGTGTGATCTGTAGGATTTTAATCCATGACGGCATAGTGTGTTACTAAGGCTATGTTTACACGTGTAGTTGGGGGGGACTGATTTCGCCAACATTTATGCTGTGTGCTCGGAGGGGGGGGGGGGCAGCAGCTCGCCGGCCCCATAGACGTGCGTTTTTCTCGGCAGGTATACAGTGTGAATAATTGCCATGTCACTTCTCTCCCCGCGCGGTGTGGGGTGCGAGCAGGGAGAGGAGACATAATCCATAGTTCTCTATGAGAACTGTGGATTACCGTAATGACTGGGACGTATCTCGCCCTGTATTGAGCGCAGTACCTCGCGAAATACAGGGTGAGATACGTCCCAATAATTGCCGTGTGAACATAGCCTTATCTTTGAGAATGTGGTCCCAGGCCCTCCTGTGTAGTTCTGGGCTGATTCCTGACATTTCTCAGAATCCTCCTTTCCTCACGAGGCGAGATCTCGCATGAAGCCCCAGACCGAGGAAGACTGCCGGTCATCTTGTGTTTCTTCCATTTTCTAATAATTGCTTCCACAGCGGTTGCCTTCTCACCATGTAGTACTGTAGAGAGATGCCCACCAATCACTGCATGCACTTCACTAATACAGATGTTGTACAAGTAAAATGTTCATGGTAAGTGTTTGACCCCTCAGTCAGCGGTGTCTGTGACCATGTATAGTGAGGGTGATTGAAGATACAACGTCCCAGGAAAGACTATTGTGAATCGCGTATCCTGAGGCCGTTGGAACTTGAGAGACCACTGCTATATATATCACAGGAGCACGGTGTTTTCTGTATGCAGCGCCCCTGCTGAGAGATCTGTAGTCTCTATCCAGAGGGATGTAGCCTGCATCTGCAGTGTGTTGTGACCTCCCCAGATGGATGTATTGTAATCCTTTTGTCGTCAGCCTGAGCTGTCTTGGCCGTGCACATGAGCAGGCTTTTCCATTTATAGATGTGGACGGCAGCGGCATGAGGCGTCCTGCATGGAGGCCTCTGAGAAGGCTGAATGCCTATGGCAGTGCTGTATGGATGTATTCTGGTGATAGTACATAGTTCTTAAAGGGAACCTGTCACATAGTTTTTGTCCCCCTTGCTGAGGACCGCACAAGCTAGTGTCAGACCTGCTGTTTCCAGCACTGTGTCCCTTATTCTGTAAGATGCTGCAGTTTTAGAGCATTTACACCTCAAATCTTATTGTGAGCAGGTGTTAGCCCCACCCACCAAAGGCTAGCCCCACCCACTGACAGTTATTCACATGTTTCTACCTATTCAAAGTAATAGGTTTATCAGTTGATGTGGGCGGCGCTAGCCTCAGGTGGACGGGGTTTGAAAAAAAACCTGACTCTTTGAAGGACTCTTCTAGCTGAAACCTGCAGATTTGAGCATTAAATAGACGCAAACTACAGCATCTTACAGAATAAGGGACACAGCGCTGGAAACAGCAGGTCTGACACTTTGCTTGTGCTGCCCTCAGCAAGGGGGGGCATAATCTATGTGACAGGTTCCCTTTAATTCTTCAGCAGTGCTGTCCCATACAGTTAAACACTGGCGTTCTTCCTCTAAATCAGGCACCCTCAAACTACGGCCCTCCAGCTGTTGGAACTACAACTCCCATCATTCCCCCTGTTGTAGTTTATATAAATGAATGATGGGAGTTGTAGTTTCCCAACAGCTGGAGGGCCGCAGTTTGAGGATGCCTGCTCTAATTGGACAATTCTGGGCTACTGTTCAAATTCTCCCTTCATGTAACATATGGAGCTGCTTTGTTGGCACTTTCTGTTATTATATGATAATAATCTATTGTTTAATGTTTCCTCCTTTTACTGTTGTAACATGTTCTGTGGTGTTATGAAAAGTCTTTAACTTTTACTTTTAAGTGTAATTTTTATTTGATTAGTATGTGAGACAATGCCTTCTGTAACTTGTGATGGCGTGCTTTTACAGGGGGATAAAGTATCTAAGGCGCTATTCACATGAGTGAGTAGACCTAGGTAATAAACTGTGACTTAGTGGCCATTGCTCATTGTTAGTGGAGTCATTATATTCTTTGGTCGAACGAGATTTGTTCATGCAAATGCCATGGCTTCCATTTTTTCTTCTGTGACCAGTTCACTTCCAAACCAATTGCAAGGAATTCAGTTATTATTGACTTAGAATGGGGGCTCCATAAGTTTTCCCTCAGATTTTTTTATGTTTGGTGATTAGTGCTGCAGAGTGCTATTCCTGTCCTCCTAAAAGTAACAAAACCACTAGTGTGAACAGTGTCTTAAGCCCCGTCCATATGACAAGGATTTCTAGGTAGATTCCATACCAGATTCAGTCTAGAAATTCTCTTTGAAAACTGAGAGAAAATTATTTCCATTGATCACAATAGAAAATATACGCAGTAGTTCATCCGATGCATATTTTCGGCTTGCGGTTCTCAAAGGCGATGCGCGAACTTTGAATATGCTCATTCTTTGCTCTTATTTCAACTAGACCATGCATGCAAATTTACTATTGATGTCATATAGTTGGCGTTGGGCGATAAGCTTTTAAACGGCAGAATCCGCTTTGGTTCCACACCAAAATTTTAGTCTGTCATGTAAGCATCCCCTTAAAATCTAATGTCAGCTCTTGCTGTATAGAGACCTCTCAAAACTCACAGTAGGACAGACTCTGTGAGTTTCTTCCTGGTTATGCTGACTGACATCACTGAGCATGTGTGCTGTGCTCTGTCAGCCTGAGAGACTTGTGATATTATGGACAGCAGAGTAGAAAGGCGACTGAGTTTGTACACGCACATAAATTTGGTGTGGCTAGAGTGTGTAAAAAATCTATAGCTCAGCTGGGAGGAAGCAGGCCTTGTGGGAGATGTAATTTTCGAACAGCTCATTTAGAAACTGTAGCTCCACCCAGTGAGGGGAAAGTTCTAATATGGCTATAATATGCAGTATAGCAGCTTTTGTAAGTAGTTTATACATTGTACTTACTGCTTACCTTTAGTATTCCTGCACTGTTGTTTTTTTGGTTTCTCACACAACCCCTTTAAGTGACAGTGGAAGTGCTGCTTATTCCACCCACTGTTTGATTTACAGCTTTCCCTGCATCAGTTTTGTGTACAGAGCACACTTTATGTAGGTGGGGAAAGCTGGACTTTCAGTCTCGTTTGAGAATGCATCTGCTTTTTACGCAGAAACTCAGCATTGTAATATATACATGACACCACCACCACCAGCCTGAACCGTTGATACAAGGCAGGATGGATCCATGCTTTCATGTTGTTGACGCCAAATTCTGACCCTACCATCCGAATGTCGCAGCAGAAATCGAGACTCATCAGACCAGGCAACGTTTTTCCAATCTTCTACTGTCCAATTTCGATGAGCTTGGGCAAATTGGAGCCTCAGTTTCCTGTTCTTAGCTGAAAGGAGTGGCACCCGGTGTGGTCTTTTGCTGCTGTAGCCCATCTGCCTCAAAGTTCGCCGTACTGTGCGTTCAGAGATGCTCTTCTGCCTACCTTGGTTGTAACGGGTGGCTATTTGAGTCACTGTTGCCTTTCTATCAGCTCGAACCAGTCTGCCCATTCTCCTTTGACCTCTGGCATCAACAAGGCATTTCCGCCCACAGGACTGCCGCTCACTGGATGTTTCTTCTTTTTCGGACCATTCTCTGTAAACCCTAGAGATGGTTGTGCGTGAAAATCCCAGGAGATCAGCAGTTTCTGAAATACTCAGACCAGCCCTTCTGGCACCAACAACCATGCCACGTTCAAAGGCACTCAAATCACCTTTCTTCCCCATACTGATGCTCGGTTTGAACTGCAGGAGATTGTCTTGACCATGTCTACATGCCTAAATGCACTGAGTTGCCGCCATGTGATTGGCTGATTAGAAATTAAGTGTTAACGAGCAGTTGGACAGGTGTACCTAATAAAGTGGCCGGTGAGTGTGTGTGTGTGTATATATATATATACATATATATAGTGTGTATATATATATAGTGTGTATATATATATATATATATATATATATATTATATATATATATATATATATATATATATATATATATATATTTATAATTAGAAAACAATTGCGGCACTCCAGGTAGCGTATCCAAAGTGAAACAAGTACATTTTATTCCCACATAATCAAACACGACGTTACGGCTCTCACAGAGCCATTTTAAAGTCTTGAAAATGGCTCTGTGAGAGCCGTAACGTCGTGTTTGATTATGTGGGAATAGAATTTACTTGTTTCACTTTGGATACGCTACCTGGAGTGCCGCAATTGTTTTCTATTTTGTCATTTGAACTCCTCGCCAGGAGCTGTATATTGCTGGAACCCCCGCTAAGAATCTGGGCATAGGAAGTGCTGCTGATTTTCTTTGGAATATATATATATTTAAGAAAAATCCACGGCACTCCAGAAGATTTGAAGCAAAAAAAGGGATTTCTTCTCCCATGCTACAGAGGCGACGTTTCAGCTCTCACAGAGCCTTTGTCAAGCGATATATATGGCGTGTGAAAATATATATATATATATATATATATATATATATATATATATATATATATATATATATATATATATATATTAAAAAGAAAATCAGCAGCACTTCTGTGTTTGTGTAGACGAGACCTTTTTTAAAATATTGTATTTCTTTTTATGGGACGACACTGGAGATCTGAAACTTTGATACAATGTGAACAAATATAAATTTGTTGTGCCCGCCACATAACTCAGAACACAGCAATCAATGTCTGAAATAGACAAAATCCCCAGTGTCACTATTGTAAGTCCCCCAGTATTTTCCAACACTGCCTTAACTCTCTTGTGCATGGAGTTCACTAGAATTTTACAAGTTGCATCCACTGGAATCCTCGCCATGGTCGACCAAAGAAGTTGCGTGCACGTGCTCCGCGTCATAACCAGAGACAGACTTTTCAAAATAGATGTACGAGTGCAGCCAGCATTGCTGCAGTGGTTAAAGGGGTGGGTGGGTTAGCCTGTCAGTGCTCAGACTATATGCTGCACACTACATCAAATTGGTTTGCATGGCTGTCGTCCCAGAAGGAAGCATCTTCTAAAGAGGATGCACAAGAAAGCCCGTAAACAGTTTCCTGAAGACAAGCAGACTAAGGATAGGGATTACTGGACCAAGCTCAATTTATTTGGTTCAGATGTTGCAAGCATGTGTGGCAGCAGCCAGGTGAGGAGGACAAAGTGTGTTTTGCCCACGGTTAGGCCTGGTAATGGGAGTATCATGGTTTTGGGCTGCATGAGTGCTGCCGGCTGTGGGAAGCTACAGTTCATTGAGGGAACCATTAAAGCCAATGTGTACTGAAGCAAAGCCTGATCCCCCTCACTCCTGAAACTGGGCTGAGGATAACCCCAAACACACCTCCAAGATGACAACTGCCTTGCTAAAGAAAAGTAAAGATGTTGGGCTGGTCAAGCTTGTCTCCAGACCTAAACCCTATTGAGCATCTGTGGGGCATCTTCAAACAGAAAGTGAAGAAGCGCAAGGTCTCTAACATCCCCCAGCTCCGTGATGTCGTCGTGGAGAAGTGGAAGAGGATTCCAGTGGTTTCAACCTGTGAAGCTCTAGTGACCTCTATGCCCAAGAGAGGCAGTGCTGGAAAATAATGGTGACCGCACAAAATATTGACACTTTGGACCACGTTTGAAAACTGTCAAGGTCTAAAACTTTGTTGCCCATAGCAACCAATCAGAGCGCCCCTCATTTTTCCAAAGCACTAAATGAAATGAAAGGGGAGCTATGATTGGTTGCTGTGGGCAACAAATTGAGTTTTAGACCGTTTTCATGCATGTGGCCCTTTGTGCACAATTTGTCCATTTTCACTAAGGGGTGTACTCACTTTTGTTACCAGCGGTTTAGACATTGATGGCTGTGTTTTAGCGTTATTTACACTGTTATACAAGCTCTACACTGACTCCTTTACATTGTATCAAAGTGTCATCTCTTCAGTGTTGTCCCATGAAAAGATATAACACAATTATTACAAAAATGTGAGGGGTGTACTTACTTTTGTGAGATACTGCTTGTGTAGTTGTATGATTCCTTTAGGCTATGTCTACACAACACAGGTTTTCGTTTGGGTTTAGTCGTTTGAAAGGGAACCTGTCACATAGGTTATGCCCCCCTTGCTGGGGATAGCACAAGCTAGTGTCAGACCTGCTGTTTCCAGTGCTGTGCCCCTTATTCTGTAAGATGCTGTAGTTTTAGAGCATTTACCCCTCAAATCTTATTCATAAGTAGGTGTTAGCTCCGCACACCAAAGGCTAGCTCCGCCCACTGAGTTATTCACATGTTTCTACCTATTCAAAGTAATAGGTTTGTCAGTTGAGGTGGGCGAGGCTAGACACTCTGAAGGACTCTTCGAATGACTCTTCTGGCTGAAAACTGCAGATTTGAGCATTAAATACACGAAAACTACAGCATCTTACAGAATAAGGGACACAGCGCTGGAAACAGCAGGTCTGACACTACCTTGTTCTGTCTTCAGCCCGGGGGGCAAAAACTGTGTGACAGGTTCTCTTGAAAGCATTGAAAATCTGCCCTGTAAATTGAATGTATTGGACCAACAGCAAATTCGAACACCGACCATGGCTTTTGCGCAAATCTGCGCCAAAAACCGCGGTCCTGCAATAACAAAATGCTGTCGGATTTCCAATGGCATTTTATTATATGCTGTGTAGACCTAGCCTTATGATCCTTTGTATTTCTTTTATCCCACATTCTGCTCGAGAGCTGGGATGACTCCATGAATAAAGAATTTACATCTTCACGTATGCAGAGGAAACTCTATCCCAGTCTTGTACATTGTGTATTATCCCGCTGGCTCGCTTTTATCTGACCTAATTAATGACTCAAAATTTAAAGTGAACTTTTTTTAAGAAATAAAAAAATAATCTTTTTATGGTTATCTATACGTGGCTTACTGTGTAATTTAGTTTACGCTCAAAGGGAGCTGTTAACTTTACATTGGGGCAGAAGATGCGCCCAAATAAAGGGTAAAGCATAGATTGTCAGCTCTTGCGAGCCGGGCCCTCACACCTTTTCTGATCTGTAAGTAAACTTTTACTATGTAATGTTTGGTTTTGTCTGCAGAATATGTTGGCGCTGCATAAATAGATTATTATGAAGCTAAACCTACTGAACGTGCTTCTAAATTATGATACCTTAGGCAATAGCTGTAAAATGCAACACCCTCGGGTCACCTATCGCACCTGTCTGATCTGCTGTGTTTATCAGATGACCTGTGACAAGCACTTGTGTTCCCTGTGAAATAATTCTGAAGCATCTTTTCTTAGGACTCTACTTTGCTTCCTCTGTTATTCCTCCTAGAAATAGTCATATGCCAAAGTTTGGGCACCCCTATTAATCTTAAAGGGGTTGTCTCGCTACAATGATTGGGTTTTAATTTAAAGATCTTTAAAAAACAAGCAGCTTTGCAATATATGTTCATTACAAATGTCCTACTGATTTTGAGCTAGCCCTGTTAGTATTACTACATCAGCTTCTCAAATCTCTATAGCAGCAGACCTGTTGATCCTTATCTTACTGGCTGTCAGGTCTGAATGACTCATCACCTTTGAAGACAGGTCTGAGCAGAGAGCCCCTCCTGCACAGAATGCTTCTGTAGTGGAGGGAGGAGAAGGGAGGGGGGAGGGAGGACTCTGGCGTCTGTGTCCTGGATTAACCCTGTGTGTGCCTGCTTCCTCCTGCTCTCTACACAGATAGATGTGACAGCAGTGACCCTGTCTGTTACTATAATCATGATATGTCTTTGGAACTGTGACTATACTAATACTATACAAATCAGGCATGTGAATACTTTATGTTCTCCTGTATTAGGGACACATCCTGAGTATAGTAACACTGCCCTTGTTGTTGCTGGAGATGTGGAGACTTGTAAGCTAAGCAGGGGATATAGGAACACATGCATCCTCTCTGCTCTATTAGCACACAGCTTCATATTCCTCTCTACACTCCTAGATCAGCCCTCTCCTGTAACAGACCTAGGCAGGCACACACAGGGTGAACTCTGAGAGCAAACCCCCCTCCCCCCCCTGTATAGAAGTTACGTAGCTGCCTGTGTGCTGATGGGAGGGGGGAGAGGGAGCAGAACAGACAGACCAAGAAGCACGCCCCTCAGTTCAACTTACCAGGGACACTGACAGGCTGAAAGCTCGTAATGAGACAACTCCTTTAATCATTTTTAGTTCTAAATATTTGGGTGTTTGCAACAGCCATTTCAATTTGATATATCAAATAACTGATGGACACAGTAATATTTCCGGATTGAAATGAGGTTTATTGTACTAACACAAAATGTGCAATATGCATTAAACCAAAATTTGACCGGTGCAAAAGTATGGTCACCCCAACAGAAAAGTGACATTAATATTTAGTAGATCCTCCTTTTGCAAAAATAACAGCCTCTAGTCGTTCCTGTAGCTTTTAATCAGTTCCTGGATCCTGGATGAAGGTATTTTTGCCTTCCTCTTTACAAAACAATTCAAGTTCAGTTAAGTTTGATGGTCGCCGAGCATGGACAGCCCGCTTCAAAGTATCCCACAGATGTTCAATGATATTTCAGGTTGGGGACTGGGATGGCCATTCCAGAACATTGTAATTGTTCCTCTGCATTAATTCCTGTGTAGATTTGGTGCTTTTTTTGGGATCATTGTCTTGCTGAAATATCCATCCCCGGCGTAACTTCAAATTCATCACTGATTCTTGTACATTATTCTGAAGAATCTGCTGATACTGAGTTGAATTCATGCGACCCTCAACTTTAACAAGATTTCCGGTGCCGGCATTGGCCACACAGCCCCAAAGCATGATGGAACCTCCACCAAATTTTACAGAGGGTAGCAAGTGTTTTTCTTGGAATGCTGTGTTTTTGGGACGCCATGCATAACGCCTTTTTGTATGACCAAACAACTCAATCTTTGTGTCATCAGTCCACAGGACCTTCTTCCAAAATGAAGCTGACTTGTCCAAATGTGCTTTTGCATACTTCAGGCGTTGTTTGTGGCGTGCTTTCAGAAACGGCTTCTTTTGCATCACTCTCCCATACAGCTTCTCCTTGTGCAAAGTGTGCTGTATTGTTGACCGATGCACAGTGACACCATCTGCAGCAAGATGATGCTGCAGCTCTTTGGAGGTGGTCTGTGGATTGTCCTTGACTGTTCTCACCATTCTTCTTCTCTGCCTTTCTGATATTTTCTTGGCCTGCCACTTCTGGGCTTAACAAGAACTGTCCCTGTGGTCTTCCATTTCCTTACTATGTTCCTCACAGTGGAAACTGACAGGTTAAATCTCTGAGACAACTTTTTGTATCCTTCCCCTGAACAACTATGTTGAACAATCTTTGTTTTCAGATCATTTGAGAGTTGTTTTGAGGAGCCCATGATGCCACTCTTCACAGGAGATTCAAATAGGAGAACAACTTGCAATTGGCCACCTTAAATACCTTTTCGCATCATTGGATACACCTGGCTATGAAGTTCAAAGCTCAGTGAGGTTACAAAACCAATGTCGTGCTTCAGAAAGTCAGTAAAAAGTAGTTAGGAGTATTCAAATCAATAAAATGATAAGGGTAAACAAATTTTTGCACCGGTCAAAATTTGGTTTAATGCATATTGCACATTTTGTGTTAGTACAATAAACCTCATTTCAATCCGGAAATATTACTGTGTCCATCAGTTATTAGATATATCAAATTGAAATGGCTGTTGCAAACACCCAAATATTTAGAACTAAAATGATTAAGATTAATAGGGGTGCCCAAACTTTTTCATATGACTGTATATTAAAGGGATTTTCCAAGATTTTTTTGGAAACCATTTTCAGGCCCGAAATGCACTAAACTGGAAAAAAATTAGCTAGTACTTACCTGTCCTGCCGGCATCGCCAGAGCTCAGCCAATCAGTGGTCATGTGGCATGCATGCAAGTAAGTGGCCACTGAAGCCCCTGATTGACTAATGGCCATGTGACTGCATGTGGTGAAGGACTGATGGGGAACACAAGGGTTCCAGCAGCACTGTAACAGGTGGGTACAAGTTGTTTGCTTAAGTAAGTGCTGTCCCTGCAAAAAAAAAAAAAAAAAATCCTTTAAAGGGGTTTTCTCCTTACATTAAATGGTCTTCAGAATAAGGGGACAGTGAAAACAAGCAACTTTGCAATTGGATGTCATTAGAAAAGCTGTGTTGCTTTCACAGTCTGCCTTATCTTCATTTTCTGTAAACACTGTTCCCCAGTGCCGGTCGGATCCCACCTCCTTGCATTTCATTGGCTGCCGACTCTACTAATTTACATTCTCTCTGGCCCCCGGTCGTATTCACGGAAGCGCGGATTCCTGCGCCTCTCACTCAGAATAAGGGGCCGGCAACATTTCACTCTGCACAGCCAGCAGCTACACAGTAACACTGCAGCTGCTTCTACAATCAGAAAACAGCAGAATTGTGCTTGGTGCCTAGTGCTGCTGCGTGTAAACATAGAAGGGAGACAGATCTGTGCTGCTCTGGATGAGTTCATAAAAGACTGGATTCAACTGTTACAAACCTCCAGCTGTGAGAGGAGAAGAGATCAGTGCTCTGAGTCCATAGAAGACTGTCTAGACTGAATGCAGGGCTGTGGTATGTAAACATACAGCTCTTACAAAATAAGACTGCATAGGGAGAGGAACAACACAGTGACATGTGGACAGAGAGAGGGGGGAAGAGCAGGGATGTGCTATCCCCTCCCACTGATCTCACACACTGACTCGGGAGCGAGCACGAACAGTGAAGGGGGGGATGATGTCATCCCTTTCAGTTAAGAAACACCCAGCAGGGAGGGGAAATAACTGGATTTGAAGAGCTGAGAAACTGAAAGTACAATGAAACAGTCGAACTGATGAAGCGATAAATCCCCTTTTAATAAATTGACCTTTGGGGTTGGATATGTGTCCCTGCAGACTGGTGCAGACAGCACTGAATAGACAACAGCACAGTGTAGGGACCACACCCCTTTGACAAAGAGATTGGTAACCCCAGTTGTCAATGTATCCCTCCTAAACATTTGTGAATAAACAGAAGAACAGCCCAGCCCAGCACAGAGTTCTAAAAAAATATGCTCCTCAATTATTGTTGGGAGATATCAGAAGTCCTCCTCAAAGTAGATAGGGGCCGTGGGCTGACGTATTCTGACCCATCATACGGTTATCTGAACTGTGTGTTGCTGAGATCCGCAGACCAGAGGTCGATTTTATCTCACACTTTGATGGACTATTGATAGAAATGACATCAAAGTATGATAGGTGAGGGATCCATGCCTACCTTAGGAGCGAGCCCCTGAAAGTCTCAGAATGGAATGGAGAGTAGGTTGCGCTTGTGCACGACTCCTTTCTGTTCTATGGGAGTTCCGAGTACAGTAGAACATGCCACTCGCCTGTACTCAGAATAAACATAGAACAGAATAGAGAGTTGTGTGCATACTTTGATTGCATATCCTATCGATGTGTCAGGCATGTGAGAGCTGTGAGCACCCCTTGGTGCAGAAACGGGAGAGACCTGTCAGTTGGAGAAAAGCTGCGCATTAGACATATCGCCTCTGTTTACCTGACTTGGTTTTACTTTAAAATGCCGTATCATAACGGGGCATTATGGGAAAAGGCTGAGAAGCTCAAGCGCCCTCTGTTGGATGTAACAAATCCTCAATTTGCTTTTGACCCACTGGGTCTTTGGAAAACAAAAGGGATATTTAGCCAAGCCAGCATCACCCATCTATATACAGCCATTTCGGGGTGTTTGCCCATTGTCAGTACAGAGCAGAGCGATGCTGGCTTGGCTGAGTGGGAGGCAATTTTGAATCTCCACACGCCTATATACGTGCTCTTCCCTACGGAGAGATCTTCCCTTTCTATATCATAACGGGGTAAGACAGCACAACCAGGTCGACAGATTCCCTTTAAACATGCATTTTATTATAGCCGTTTTCCATTCTTACCATTTCCACGTTTGGCCTGATCTGTACCAGCTGCAGACAGCACATGGTTCATGATGTCTAAATACCTTGTGGCCAGCACAGAAGACCTCTTTAAAAAATGTTCCTTTTGGTTAAGCTTGCATATTTGAGGGAGCTGGAGAGAAAACATCATAAATGAGATGGGGAGGGGGGCTCGGTGACACACTTATGTATACAATCAGCTGTTTAACTATGTGAATCAAAATCTATACACACATTACCAGGGGCAGAATGATTACTGTAGGCTTTTTTATCTAGTCAATGAGAACGTCCCCAGACCTATATAGAGGACAACCCAAGCAATCAGAACCTTTCCAGGGCTCCTCTGATTTAATGTGGACAATGTGTCGCATCAGTCATGTAAATCTGAAGCACTGTTAGGCCATGTTCACACGGCTTAAAATGGGCCGTATTTCGGTCCGTAATTACGCGCCGGAGTGCGCCTATTACGGGCCTAAAACGGCCCATTCATTACGGTAATTCACAGTTCTCATAGAGAACTATGGATTACGTCTCCTCTCCCTGTCCAGCGAAGCCGCTGGGCGGGGAGATAATTGACATGTGAATTACTAGCCGCAAATACACGCCGCTGGTAATGAAAGTCTATGGACCGGCGAAGTGCCGCCCCCCTGCTCAGTCCCCCGCTCCCGCCCCGGTCACACAGCGTAATTGCGGGGCGTAATTACACCCTGCAAATACACCGTGTGAACATAGCCTTAGTGCGATTTCATGTTTGAATAGAACGTATTGAATAGTTAGGGCATGTCCCCACTGCACGGGTTTTCGACCGGTTTTTCAGCCGGTTTGCGGTTTTTCAGACCGCCTGAAAAACCGGCCGAAAATGAGCACAATTGTGCTCTATGGAAAACCCGTGCACCAGTCCCCACTGCACGGGTTTTGCCGTTGGACGGTTTTGCCGCCGGCGGCAAAATATTGTAGAAGCACAATCTTCCGTCCGGTTTCCGGACGGAAGATGGGCTGTTCGCCGCTCATTGTGAAGAAAAGCCGTTCCCCCCCCCCCCCCCCCCCCCCCGCGGCCGTGGGGACGGGCGCAAAATAGGACAAATACCGGCCGGCATTTGTCCTGTGCAGTGGGAACGCGCCCTTAGTGTAATTCTATTAGTGTCTGGGCAGATGCTGTTTATATGGAATTATTCTGTAATGTGACAATGGGCGCTGTGGGAGTATAATCTAGAATAACCCGGATTGAGGAGAGAAGGGTGGGGGGTTGTGAATGTGTTCTGTGGAGTTTGATGGCCGAAAGCTTCAGGCTGTGATTTCACATGACTCCAGATACTGAGAAAGATGAGAACGGACAGCGCTGCCTTTCCTTAGATAGGGTCACGGTAGGAGCTGAACATTGCATTGACTGAACCGCTCATTGCATCTCTGTTCATCTTTAGTTCAACTAAAAATTAAATTTGTAACTATTTTTTAGTATTGTAGAAATATGTTTACATAAAGATATTTATATATCTATATCTAGTGTGTGTAATGTATATCCCTTTATACTGTATATTGTAACACGTACATTAAAAAAACAACCTAAATAAAGCAGGCACAGTACCATAACTCATGCCCACAACATATGTTTTAATAAGCCATAAAGGCGCAAAAAGGGGCATGTGGGTGAGCTTTGAAATATTACACTTTATCAATGGCATACAAAGATTTGTGGACCATTTAAAAAAAATATCCCAATATTATGAGTTGCACCAGGGCAGAACCTAAAAGATTAAAGGGGTTGTCTCACTACAAGGGTTGCTGTTTATGTTATAGATCTTGCAAAAACAAGTCACTTTGCAATATTTGTCCATTAACAGTGTCCCACCTATTCTGATAGATCCCCTCTTGTGTGGGCTGCATCAGCTCCTCAGGTCGCTATAGCTACAGACCTGTTTGATCTCTCCTGATAGGTTGTCAGCACTGGTTACTATAGCAACAGACCTGGCTTCTACTGCCGCCTAGTAGAAGCTAGTAAACACGCCCCTGAATTCAAAGTGAAACCAAGAAAACAGGACTGAGATGACTCGATGTAGTGAGACAACCCCTTTAAAGAACCTTGATAACCTACTAATGTTCCTTAGCATATAGCAGGAGTGATGGGGGTATAGAAGACTAAAACACCAAACACACTATAATCAATGGATCAAAACTTCATTATGTTAATAGCAGCCATGTAATATGAAATTGCAATAAAAGATTTTCATTAAACTGTAGCTACGCTCCAAAGTGCTGACTAAATGTACACTGCTGTGTGTTGTAGTGTACTGCCCAGTTACACAACCGTTACTTGTGGTGTCTGTTATGATGGTGTGTAATATTTTACTGGTCACTTGTATTTGCGACACTTTAGACCTCACTCATTAAAATTATCGAAGACTATGTCTACACAGCACTGGATTCACGTCGGATTTTCAGTTTATTCAGTAATTTGAAACTGCCTAAAATCCAACTGTACCCAGCGCTGTGTAGACTTCAATAGAAAATCCATGTTTTAGTCTCGTGAAACCGCTGGGTGTCCGACAGATTATCGTCCAATTCCCATACAGCCCATGTACTGGGCCGCCAGGAATCCAAAATCCAACTGTGGTTTTTTTTGCACCAAAAAAGGTGGTGCGGCGAAGTTACAATACTGCTGGTTAGAGGCGTATTTTGAAAAATCTCATGCCCCTTGTTTCCTATGGGGATTTTACGATGATAAAAAAAACACCAAGAATTATCACTTATTTTTATGGCTGTAAATTCGTCTAAAGAACGGCTTGCAATTAGTCTTGTGAAATACCATTCATGTGAACAACAAGGCGTATTTTACATTAAGTTCAACGGAGGAAGATTTGAAGCTTGTCTGAGGCTGATTTGGGGTCGTTTTCCAGCGCGTAAAACGTGCTAAACTACGGCCCGAAAAACACCCTATGAACATCCCCTAAGGCCCTGTTCACACGACGGATTTGGCGGCGGTTATGGCCGCGGGTTCTGACGCGCTTTCCGCAGCCAAAACCGCGTCCAAATCGCGCCTAGTTTAACATGGTTTCCTATTGGAAACTGCGTTAATATTCACACTCCACGGCTTTGGGGCTGCGGCCTTGCCGCGTGTATTTGAGAACTCTCCTGTCAATTCTTGACAAAGAGTCCTCAGCGCGGCGACCACGCAGTGTTGCCGCGGCTGGCGGCGCAGTTTGCCCCCTGCCTACTAATTTGCATGGGGGCAAACCCTCGCCACAAGCCGCGCCCCAAACCACGCCCCACTTGTGCCGCGACCACGCTCAGCGCCTGTGCCGCAAACCCGAGACGGGAGTTTGCGACGAGGTTAGGATGAGGTTTGGCCGAACCCGTCGCATGAACGAGGCCTAAGAGCTCTGCTGTCTGTTGCCCATAACAACCAGTCAGAGCTCCGCGTTCATTTTCCTTGAGCAGTTTACAAAATAAAAGCTGAGCTCTGGTTGCAGCAAAGACCATTTTGATAAATGAAGCCCAGGTGGGCAGATTCACTATGGCAGTTATGTCACAAATACCGGCGTACATTCTTTATGCCACATTTATTATGTAATCTAGACAGGTTTTTATTTTTTCTGTGCCTGGTCTGACGAGGCGACCTTCAGTGCAATGACGTGTGGCAAAAAGCTGCGCCAAATTGTAGCTGTAATTAGTGTCTTTAACAAAGCCAACTAACCGAAAGTGAAAACTTCGAGTAGACAGTCTAAGCATGCTCCAGGAAATCAACACTGCTAAATGTGGCGCATTTTGTGACTCTCTGCTTACACTATGACGCGGTATTATTCTGGCCCATTTTTTTTTTTTTTTGTTATTTTTATAACCTTAACATAATAAAAGTATTGAAGATCACGGCTCCTATGTTCTGCTGTAAACTGGAGCAGTGCAGGTTATGCCTGGTTACTACAAGCACTGTTGCACTTTTTCCCTATAATGCTTTGATACCTGTATGTGACTGTTTCCACTATATAATACAATATGACTGTATATTTTTAGTCATCCGTGCATTTAAGGTATTCATCTTCTGTTTTACATACAGGCTTTATACTTCACCAAAGAAAAGGTTATCGTCCTCGCAGAATTCAGTTAGTCCGTTGGTCTGGTGTCGGCAAGTTTTTGATAGTCCCACGCCTGATCTGGAATGCGCAAAAAAGTCCCTGATCCACAGGCTTGACCAGACCATGTCAGGTGAGTACCGGGGTCCTACTACATAATAATACTCGGGCACCCCTTTTTTTCTGTCGGCAGAGGATGATTTTTTTATTTTTTTTACTTATTCCATTTCACCATCCAGATGTCACATTAAAGTATATAGTGAAATAGAGTGCGCTATATACCATGCCTCCTGCTGAAAGGGGAATTCCCATCTAATTGATAGGCTTTAAACATGCAAGAAGAGCTAGACCAAGATCGTCACCTAATAATAATTTTGCAGTATTACCTTTGCTTCATTTTAGAGTTCAGTTCTTCTCTCCTGCTTGTCTACACAAGCTTCTCTAGTTACCGACCACCTCTCTTCTCCAGCAGTGGATGGGGTGTTGATGTCACTCCCTGCTGCGTCTTGTCAGCAGGACAAGAGCTAGCTGCCTAGCCTCTAATCTTACCTTTTTATGGAGTTAAACTTTCGCGTATGTTCACAAAGCGTTTTTGGATACGTTTTTAGATGCGTGTTTGGATCAGTGTTTCGGGCCCTAAATGGACCCAAACACGCATCTAACAATGTGCAGTATGATTACATTTCTTTCAATGTAAAACACGCATTGGCGTTCAGACGAGTGATCACCGATGTGTGTTTACTTGCATCTTTCTGATGCGTCTTCTGGATCCGTTTCAAGAATTGACATGCCAATTCTTGATCCGTTTGACGCAGCAGGAGCCCTATTTAAAACTATAGGATGCGTTTCTGCTGCAGCAAAAACATCCAAACACGCACCTGGATGACTTTTACCCAGCGCTTTTCGGTGTCTTTTACGCATTGAAAACTTATCCAAAAATGCCATGTGAACATCCCCTTAACGTTACTGACCTAGGAGCAGACTTGTACCACCCTGTCAGGTCTGCAGAGCACATTTATGTATAACTACAGCAAAATTAAGTCGCTCAACAGCTAACAGTGTGTCTTGGCATCATGTAAGCTGTACTCTCACTAGAAGCTTCTTTGCATAACACATACAGCTCTGCTAGCTCACATTTATAGTCAAAAATCCTGCTTGGACGTTTTTGGTTTTATTTTTTTCCCCCACCATCATGAATGTAATTTTTAACAGGCACCGCTAGGAATAGCAGCCAGCATAGAAGGTGTGAAAGCAGCTAGATAGGACAACCCCTTTAATGCCAAGTTTCTGGCATTTGTTTTTGCTTTTTTTTTTTTTTTTTAGTAGCATTCTCTTGGTATATCTTTTTAGGTGTTTTTTTTCTATATGTTTCTCTATAGAACAAACAACATTTTTATTAAATTAAAAAGCAGGATGCATCTAGGCCATGTAGTTTTCCGTGCATTGTGAAATGTCACTGTGTGCAGATGTAATAAATGTTTTTCAAATTCTCTTCCAAAAAATCTGAAGCCCTTTGAACATTTTGTAATTGTTGCCCTTCAGCCAAATCATACAATAGTTATTTCTTTGTTTTACTCTGAAGCTTGTGGAGCAAAAGATAAATCTCAAATAGACGAGGAAAAATCACTGTGCATAAACACTGTATTTTCTTGTACTGAGTTCAGAACAGTCGGCTATATTCTGCTTTATATCCCATCGCCTCCCTTCTTCACATTCCTCAAGTCAGTACCGCTATATTCAGCTCCTGAAAATAGTAACTACTAAGTTGACAACTGGGCAGTCTCCAGTATCAATGGAGCGTAATCCTGAGCTGTTCTGACACTGTTCAGTTACTGCAGACAGCAGTGGAGTCCCTCCAGCAGCATGATCTTGTGACACTTAAACCAGCCCCTGATAGCACGCTCTGCTGTGATGGCAGCCAGAGATTGAGGAGCAGTGCTTCAGACAGCAAGGGGAGTACAAGCAGATTGCCGAGTGGGTAAGTCTCCCGAGATCACACCACTGGAGGAGCTCTGACATGGTCTGCACTGATTGGACAGTGTCTGAGCAGCTCAGGAACACACCCTGATGACTGTACAGTGGTTACTGCCCACTTGTCAATTTATTCATTAATTAACATATTGATAGCTGTAAATAACGAATTGTTCTGCAATTAAGAGGGCACAAAAATGATTCTCTCTTACTTTTTGGGTGACATATCACGTCTTTGTAAAAATTGGTTTTTGAACATTTTTGTTGTTTTATTCCAGCCAGCAAGAGGCAGAGTATGTACAGCATTCCTTATAGCTCTTCCAGCTATGCCAGCCCGTACAGCCCTAATCCTAGTGGAAGCCCATATAACAGTGGTTTTAACTCTCCTTCTCCCAGCCATGTGAAACCCCCGATCGTGAGGCAGCTGGTCCTGCCGAGCAGCACTGGTGAGTAAATATAGACATGTCTGCTTTGTGTGGAACGACACATAGATGGGTTATTGGCGAGACTTTACAGTGCAGACTATGGCTGTGCTTGTACTAATGGTGACCTGACATGATTCCTGTAGAATAAATGAGCTGGCCAAAACTTGATTCCAGTACGACCTCCTATGTGAAACAGCAATTATGTGTGAACCTACCTCGGAGTGACTGCTGATCACCCCATAATTGTCATCTACTCACTAGGGAGAGCGATTTCTGTCTTGTAAGGTGATGACATATAGGTTGGATTTGCTATTGTTTTATAGTTAGTGGGGCTTCAACCTCCTGAGACCCCAACCGATTTTGAGTATGAAGGAGATACAATAGTGTACTAGCACTGCATCCCATTCACTCCTAAGTAGATGTTCACACAGCGTTTTGATTCTTATCGGGCCCCCAAAAATGCCTCTAACAATTTAGGGGGTCTGAATTTTCATTGCTTTCAATGTGAAAAAATGCCCTCGCCGTTTAGCAAGTGATCGCAGATGGTATTTACAAGCGTCTTTTGGATCCATTTTAGAGAATTGTATGGGGGGGTTTTTGTCCGTTTTCGCAGACGACACCTTTTTTAAAAAAATTTAGGGTGCGTTTCTACTGCCCGCAAAAAAAGCATAAAACACGGGGCACACTTTGGGTTTCGTGTTGGATTTCGTTTTTTCACAGCGCTTTTGAATACATTTTACGGATCCGAAAAGTGTATTCAAAACAACCCTTTTAAAAATTTCCCCAACACTCCCTCCCCTCCAAACACATTTGTTTCCCTTTTTTACCTTCGGGGCAGAGACAAAACAAGGATCCATTTAAAGGGATTGTTCAGCATTAAAAAAAAAAAAGGCTTTTTTTCCTCTACAAACAGCACCATCACAGTTTGTGGATTGGGCCAGGCATTTTGGCTCAGCTGTACTGAAACCATGAAGTTGCAATACTCACCCAAACCCGAAGACAGGGTGGGCACTGTTTTTGAAAAAAAAAAATTTCCCTTTTAAAAAATATGGGGTCAAAACAAATTTTCAATTTTTCTTTTTTTAAGATAAGGGAATTTTCCCATAATTTTTGGGGTATATTATTAAAAAACCTGTTTCCCTTAGAACTGCCCCCTGTTCACCAAAGTTTTTTTTTTTAAATTGAAACTTCCTTTTTTAAAATTTTACAGTTTAAAAATGGGTTTTCACCCCCCTTTTCCAAAAAAATTTGGGCTGGGAAACCTTTTAAAGGGGGGTTTTTTCACTACAAAGATTAGTTTTTAAATTTTGGGGCGGGTAATTGGGAAAACTTTCTAAAAAAATTGGTCCAAAAGATTTTACTCTAATCAGAGTTTTTTAAAACTTTTATTTTGCCCCTGAATTTTCAATTTAAATTTTTTTTGGTTTTCCTACCAATTTAACCCGTTATCTGGTTTAACTGAGGGAGGGAGTAAGTCCCCCCTGGACTGATGGGTCGTCCAGAGGAAAACTTTTTTTTAATTTTAACGTTTATTAAAAGATAAGCAATTGGTTTTTTGTCCCCACAGCACATGTACCTTGTGTTTGAACTTGTCAGTATAAGGGAATGTTCACATTTCTTCGTTTGGGGCTTATTTTGGCACGTATTTCTTGCGCAATTTCACCTAAATACGCCCCAAACCCAATTTTTTCAAAACTGTACTCATTGAGACGTTAAAAAATTCGGGTTTTTTATGGGGGGCATATTTTACAAAATGTAATTTATATGGGGTCTGCAAAAGGTGGGGACTTTTCATTCTTTTGGGAGGTGGTATTCGCCGGTACTGGGTTTTTTTAAAATATGGGGGCATTTCGTTTTTCGTATTTGCTTTGGAAAAAACACACGTTTTTCAGTCTTGGGAATTTCAAAGCACTAATGGATGCCTTTTACAGTTGTTTTGGAAATCCCCCTAACCCAACTAACTTTACAGGAATATAAAGATCAATCACTGTTTAGAACCAACCCCTTTTTTAAAAAGACATTTAGATAAAAATTTTTGTGACTCGGTGAGAAAAACCCCTTTAACCCGGGGTTCAAATTTACACTTTTTTTTTCCCCCCCCCTTTAAGTTTTAAAAAACTTTAAAAAACAGGAAAAAAAATTTGGGGAAAAATTTAACAATTTTTTTTTTTTTCCCTTCATGAATGGGACTTTAGTTTTTTTCAGTTGGTTTTTTAAAATTTTTTAATTTTAAAAAAAACCCGAATAATCAGCGGGGTGCATTTGGCCTACAGATCATGGGTTGGTGATTTTGGAGGGGGTGATGGACATAGCCCTCTTTTAAATAATGACCCAAAAGGCTGAGGGGGAATTACAAAAGGGGAAAGCCTAGAAACTTTTATTGGAAAGCTGCCTGGGGGTTTTTATAGAATTTCGTGTTTTAAAATTGGGGCAGGACGAAAAGATGGGCCTTCATCCTAAAAAATTTATTTTTCCCCCCCTGGGGGGCTATTTACTCAGTAAGGGGAGTAACCTTTTGGGTTTCATGGACAGTCGGTCCTTCTAAATTAAATAATGGTTTTCGATTGGCCCCTTCCCAATCATCATTGTACAGTAGGTTTTAATTGAATTTTAAATTTTTTTTCTTTGGGGATGCCCTTTGTAACCTTTTTTAATGCTAAAAAATCAGCAAACCAAAATTGGTTTTTGGGGATTAGAGGGAAGGGTCCCATTTTTGGGCCCGCTGGAGTGCAGTAAGGTAGTAATGGATTTGCAAAATACTTTCCCGAAAAACATTTTGGGGTCTTCCTGGCCCCAATAAGGGAATAATGAAAGTGATTGGGGGATGGGTGTAGGAAACCATAACCTTTTAACAATTTCGAATCGGTCCCCAAAAATTTAAAAACCCCCCGGGCCCGTATTGTGCCCGGGCCCCTCGTGCAGCCAAAACAGCTATGACCCACCAGTGCATGCGTTTCACCTACGGCGGGGGGGGGTGGGGGTTTCACCATACACCCCGGGGGGGCGTGCGTTTCAATTTCGGGGGGGGGGTGCGGTTTACCAAGGCGGGCTTTCGTTTCAAACCCTAGGGCGGGGGGGCGTTTTAAACCCTACGGGGCCCGGGGCGTGGGTTTCAAACCCTATGGCGGGGGGGTGCGTTTCACCATACGGGCGGGCGTGCGTTTCACCATACGGGCGGGCGTGCGTTTCACCATACGGGCGGGCGTGCGTTTCACCATACGGGCGGGCGTGCGTTTCACCATACGGTCGGGCGTGCGTTTCACCATACGGGCGGGCGTTTCACCGGGGTTTTTTACGGGCAGGCGGGGGGGGCGGGTTTACCATTTTCGGGCGGGGGGGTTTCACCTTTCACCAACGGCCCGGGCGGGGGGGGGGGCGTTTTACCAACGGGCGGCGGGGCCGGGGGTTTCACCAAAAGGGCCCGGCGGGCGGGGGCCCTTTTACCATTTTTCCCCGGGAAGGGGGGGGGCGGGCGTTTCCCCCTTTCGGGGGCAGGGGGCGGGGCGTTTCACCATACGGGCAAAAGGGGGGCGGGCGTTTCACCATAAGGGCAGGGGGGGCGTGGCGTTTCACCATACGGGAAAGGGGGGGGGCTGGGGCGTTTCACCAATTTCACGCGGGCGGGCGTTTTCCCCCATAAAGGGCGGGCGGGGATTTCCCCCAATACGGGCGGGCGTGCGTTTTCAACCATACGGGGCGGCGGTACGTTTCCCCCATAACCCCGGGCCAGGGGGGCGTTTTCCCCCATACGGGGGGGCGTGGGGTTTTCCCCTACGGGCGGGGGTTTCACCCTTTCAAAAATACGGGCGGGGGGTTTTCCCCCTTTCACCAAAACGGGGAGGCGGGCGGGCGTTTCAAACCTTTGGGCAGGCGGGCGGCCCTTTCAACCCTACGGGGAGGCGGGGGGGGTTTCACCAAAACGGGAAGGGGGCGGGGGTTTTTACCCTTCGGGAGGCGGGGCGGGCGTTTCACCATACGGGCAGGCGGGCGGGCGTTTCACCATACGGGCAGGCGGGCGGGCGTTTCACCAAACGGGCAGGCGGGCGGGCGTTTCAAACCCCCGGGCAGGGGGCGGGGGGTTTTTACCCCACGGGGAGGCCCGGGGGGGCGTTTCAACCCACGGGGAGGCGGGGGGGGCGTTTCACCCAGGGGAGGCGGGCGGGCGTTTCACCATACGGGCAGGCGGGCGGGCGTTTCACCACACGGGCAGGCGGGCGGGCGTTTCACCATACACGCGGGCGGGCGCTTCACCATACACGCGGGCGGGCGCTTCACCATACACGCGGGCGGGCGCTTCACCATACACGCGGGCATGCTCGGCTCAGCCTTGTGTGCTTTCCATCTGGAGAATAGTAAAAGATGCTGACAATTCTGATGGTGGCTTAACCTTGCAGAGAACAAAAGGATCTGGCACTGAAATTCAGCAGGCCCAATGCTTGTGTTTCCCCTCGGGCCCTTCCCTCACCTGGGGAAAATCTTTCACTCACCTTCGGTGCATCCATTGGACTATGGTCTTAAGTTGTTGGTCTCCATGGGTTGGATTTGCGTTTGAATGGAATGAGGAAAAACTGGGGAAAATTTTTAGGCCAACAAAAAAGAAACCCCAAAACCCTGAAAACTTTTTAAAGGCTGCATTATCCTGCTGAGAGAGGTCACTGCCATTGGGGAATACCAAGGATGTGAAGCGGTGTTCTTGGTCTGCAACGATGTTTTTTGGTTTGATTGGGAAAAAGGGCAAGTTAAACTGTTTTTACTTTTTGGAATAAGGGTATGGGTTTACACGGGGGGTTTTTAGTCCATGTGAACTACTTTTTTAGAAACTGTGGGTTTTGACCCCTCTATTGGACCCAAACGCACAACTACCAAATAGTTGTTTTTAAAATTGCTTGCATTTTTCAAAAACATTCTTCCCGGGGTTCAGACATGTTTACGGTGTGTTTTAATTTGGGGTTTCCCACATTCTAAGAAAAACGGGCCCCCCCCCTTCTTGCCGGGAAAAACCAGCAGACTTCCCATTGAAAAATTAGGGAGCAATCCCTGCGGATCCAAAAAACGCACCCGGGTTGGGGGATGTGTTTTGGATCAGATCGACGCTGCGTTTTTGGATGCAATTTTCAAATCCAACACGGATCCAAAATAAGATCCAAAAAATCTTTTGTCAAAAAAGCCCTAACAAATTATTGCCCTTTCAGGGGCCGAAGACTTGGGGCCCCGTTCAAACCCCGGGGGTTTTGGGCGGGGTTTTTGGGGCGATTGCAGCGGCCCAAAAACCCCGCCAAATTACCCCCCAGTTTTATTACATTAAATTTCCCCATGGGGAAACCGTGTTGGTAAATTTCCCCCCGTGGCTTTGGGCTGTGGCCTTTCCGCGGTGTTTGAGAATCTCCCGTCCCAATTTTGACAGCGAGTCTTCAGCGCGGGTTGCCCGCGAGTTTTTGGGCCCCGATTCTCCGGCGCGGTTTTTTTCCCTTTCCTATTTTTTTTTTTATGGGGGGGAAAACTCGCCGAAAACCGCGCACCCCCGAAAAAACCCCGCCCATAATCCCGTCCGCGACGCGCCACAAAACCGCATCGGGGACGTTTAGTTTGGCCGAGGTTTGGCCCCGGCCCAAAAAAAAGCCCAAATCCGCCCTGTGAACAAGCCCCTTTTAAAACCCAGCCTAGCCACAGAAAATAAGGTCCAAACATTGGGCAGCCCTTTTTACTGGTTTTTATCTGTTTTAGCCATTTTTGCTTTTCCCGGGGGGGTTTAAAGGGGATTTGTATTACTACAAAATTTTTATTAAATTTTGGGTGGTGCCTCCAAGGGTTTAATGTCCCCCAGGTTTTCAATATTTTCAAAATTACAATGGATACCCTAAAAGAATAAAGGGGGATTCCCCGCTTTCCAGCAGCTTTCTGATGTTCTGGGATAAGACTTTTTTCTGCAGTTATTTTTGTTTAATTTTTTTTAAAATTTTTTTTTGCCCTTTAAATAATTACCAGGGTTTTCCCATAGTTAAGGTTTTTAAAATACAATGGGCGTTTTTTGGAAAATATTTTAATAATTTTATGTTGAGGGGGTCACTGTAAAATATAATACATATACACTACAGGAAAAATAGTGTTTTTTTGAACAACAAAATTTAAAAAAAAAGGGAAAGGGAACCCCCCCCCCGGAAAACTGTTAGGAAATTGCTGAATGTCCCTTTTTTCCCGAGAGACCCTTATTTTTCCCCAAAAAGAAAAAATTTTTTTGGGTGGGCGGGATGCCTTGGGGTATCACTTACTGGTAAAACAAAACCCGGGGTTTGGGCTTGGGGCCCCTTTTCCAGCTGTTTATTGTATTGTGAGCCTTTATCCCTATATTTAAAGTCAAGTGTCTCGGATAGTGCTGTAGTTAAGCCTGAGTCATTGCGTGAGGGAGGTTACTGTGCTTTTTTTTTAAAGCTTTGATACCCCATTATGGACCCTTTTCCCCAACAATCCCATGTCCCTGCTCTTCACTCTTCTACATATTCACATGTAAAAACATCCTTTTTAGAAAAAAGTGTATCCCGGACCCGAAAGGGGACTCATTGATCATAGGGTTGGGGTGTATTTTTATAATTGGGCCCGTTTTTTCCCGCATGGCATTAAAAAAGTCAATTTACTGGGCCTACCTTATGCTATTGGGAAATTTAAAACCTCTGGAAAATGGAAACCCACCATAATGGAATGGGTTAAAGGGTCCTAGAACTTTAGAATATTTAGAAAATGTTCACACGGCTTATTTTGGGACGGATTTCAGCCCGTAATTCGCGCAGTACTGAAATCCGTCCCAGTCATTACGGTAACCCACAGTTCTCATAGAGAACTATGGATTCAGTCTCCTCTCCCTGCTCGCACAATACAGCGAGCGGGGAGAAAGTGACATGTTTATTCACGGAGGTATCCGCGCCGTGGATAATGAATGTCTATGGGGGCGAAATCCGTCCTGCAACTACGCCGTCAATAAACCGTGTGAACTCGGCCTAACGCTATGTTCACACGATGTATTGCAATACATCGTGTGTCTCGGGGTATGTTCACGCAGGCAAATTTCAGCACGCGTTTCGCGTCGTATATGCACTCTAATACGAGCGAGATGCGTGCCGAAATTACGGTAATCCATAGCTCTCATAGAGAACGATGGGTTACGCCACCTCTTCCCAGGCGTACAATACGCCCACCCCTCCATCACGGGAGTACACATGTATCAGCACGCCTCCCAAACACCCGGTGTAATTGTGGGGCTGTGTGAACATAGCCTCAGGAGCTCGCGCTGATCAGCACCTACTCCCTCGGGGAAGGGGGAAAGGGGGGAAGAAACCGGCCCCCATAACAGCATTACTCAATGACAATCACAATCTCCCCGCACGACAATAAAATCAAATTGTAGGGCCCGGGAGGGGGGTGTAATCCATAGTTCTTGAGGCTTGGATTACCTAATGAGGAGTGCTTTCCCCCGTTTTTAACGCGCCCGCGAAACCTCCAAAATTACCCCGGGAACATACCCCCGTTGGGGGGGGCATTGATGGGGCACCCACAACCTAATGTACCATAGCTGCGGTGTTTCCGAAACAGGCTGAGCATGATCTGAACCCAGGAATAGGGGCATTTTACCGCTGAGGGCCCTGTGATGCCGCCGTAACGAATTTCTGTTTTTCCATACTGTTTGACAGCTGTGTAAAGGTAGTATATATTGTATTTATGCTAGTGACTTTGTCATATTGTGTTTGTGCTTTTTCTAGGTCACTATAAAAACTCTTCGGAGAGAATCCCTCCTCCTGTCAGTCCGCAGTCCTCTGTAGACAGTGAGCTCAGTACATCTGAGATGGATGAGGACTCTGTAGGTAGGTTAAAGCAAAATGATTCAAGAGTCCGATACTTCCCGGATGCAAGAGGAAAGTGAGTATGGAATATAATCAAGAAGGCTACTCTGTAATGGGCTATTTCGGATGAGCTGTGCTGGATCCCTGACTAGTCACATGTTTATGTACGTGTTCTTACAGCAGACAATAAGGGGTCTTGTCTTGAAAAGTACCGTTTTTATAGCTTGGCTCGTTTGGAGGACTTCTTTTTTCCAGACATTTCACTCTTTAGGTGCCACGAAAAATAACAACCATGCCACCTAAGGCCAAGTTCACACAGTGTGGGCCAACTTGGCGCCCCCAAAACGCTTGCTTTATTAGAAGTATGCACTGGTCAGCACATACTGCTAAAGTGCTCCGGCCCCCTTTTCCCCCCTGCATTCCAAGGGTGAAAATTCGCCCGGTAAGGTGTTAAAACACATTTTTGGGCGGGGGGGAAATTGTGCTGCACTGCGCCTGAAGTGCAACCTGCAAATACGGTAAAATTGGAATTTCGCAAAAAGGGAGGGGTAAAAGGCTTAGGCCATGTTCAACGGTTTAAAATTTGGCGTTTTTCGCCGTTTTAAACCCCCGGGAGTGGGGAAATTTACGGCTGGAATACGCCCCAGTCTTTCGGTTTACAGTTCTCATAAGAAATATGGGGTTTCGTCTCCTCTCCCCCCTCGGCAATACGCCCGGGGGGGGGTAAGTGACAAATTTCTGCGGCGTTTTCGCGGTGGTAATAAAGTTTCCCGGGCCCGAGGTGCCGGCCCCCCCCCGTCCACAAGGGTATTGCGGGGGCGTAATTACGCCCTGCATATACACCATGTGAACCTAGCCTAACTGATTGTGTTTTCATGGCAACTGGGGACATAAAAAGGTCCTATGAAATGCATTCCACATAGTTTTTGTTCATTCTGCCTCTCAGAAAAGCATTACAAAATGGATTCAAAAAGTTGTCTGTACCCCAGAATAGATTTAAAATATATAAATATTTTAGGTCTCCCCCACCCCCCCACCCCCACCAAAAAAAAAAAAAAACTGCCCACTCAGCTCCTCAATGGAAAAAACAGCTATAACTCTCAGAATATGGCAGAAAACAGTTTTATGTGAAAAACATTTTGTTCTGCAAAAATTGTAAACCAAAAGCACAATAAAACTTAGATATCTACATAGTAAAAAAAACCCGCATAGTAAAGTTATCATGTTTATAACCAAGGTTTAAACGCTGGTTGCGCGTCGGGTTTTTAGTGTAAGTAAATGGTCGGGTCATGGGGTTGACTGAATAATGCTCATGCGTGGCTGCTAGTGGATATCCAAGATTGCCAGTGAAGTAACCACCAAACTCATGCAGATGTTGGTAGCTGCACATGGAGCTGGTTTTTGCTGGCAATTCTTATCTCCTGCTTGTGTACACAAGAAGCTTTCCTAGGTTACCGACCACTTCTTTTTGCTCTATCAAGCTTTAGAGTCCTGGTTGCAATGGTGATGTCACTTGCTGCTGTGTCTTATCAGCAGTACAGGAGCTTGTTAATATTATTGGCAAACATTGACCCTTTCAAAACTCTAATCTTCTGATCTGCTGTTTTAGACCTCTCCAACAGGTTCAGCTGGGAATAGCCTATCGCTGTTCTAAAACCACCCACAGCTGAAAGTGTGAAGAGCACGCTTAGTGATAGTGAAACAGCATGGTGAGAAGAGCCCTTTAAAGGGGTTGTCTCACTACATTGATTCATCTTACCTCAGTCCTTTTTTCTTGGGTTCATTTTGAATTCATGGGCGTGTTAACTGGTTCAACTATGCTGCTGGTAAAGCCAGGTCCGTTATCTAAGCAACCAGTGGCTGTCAGCCTATCAGAGAGATCAAACAGGTCTGTAGCTATAGTGACCTAGTATCTGATGCAGCCCATACAAAGGGGATATCTAGGAATAGGTAGGACACTGTTAATGGGCACATATTGCAAAGTGACTTGTTAAAGATCTTGCAAAAACATTATTATTATTTATTTTAAAGCGCCATTGATTCCAGGGCGCTGTACATTCGAGGGGGTTACATACATAACATAAGTCAAACGAGTACAATGATAATTGATTTAATGACAATTGGCACTGACAAGGGAGAGAGGACCCTACCCGCGAGGGCTTACGATTCAAAAAGGAGGTGTAAAGAGACGAGTAGGTGAGGGCAGACATGTTTGTTTTGGAGAAGTAGTGACAACAAGGTTAGTGAAGGTTATAGGCAAGCCTGAAGAAATGGGTTTCAGGTTGCATTTTGAAGCTGGTGAAAGTGGAAAGGTGTCCTGATGTTGGGCATGATATCCAGAGTGTGGGTGAAGCACGGGAGAAAGTCTTGGAGACGGTTGTGTGAGGAGCTGAATAATGGAGAGCCAGAGGAGAAGGTCCTGTGAGGGACGGAGATTGCTGAGGGGAGATATTTGGAAATTAGGGCAAGATGTATGGAGGGGAGAGGTCATGGAGAGCCTTGTAGGTCATGGATTAGTAGCTTGAAATGAATTCGCTGGGCAATGGGACGCCATTGAATGGATTGGCAAGGAGAGAGGCAGAGAGTAGCGAGGAGAGAGGTGGATAAGACGGGCCAGCAGAGTTGAGATGGAATTTGGAGGGGAGGCGAGGTTGCATAGCTGGGAGGCCACAAGAGAAGGCAGTTTGTAGCAGTCTAGGCCGAGATACAAGTCATGGACCAGCCATTTTTTGTAGTGTCATAGTTGAGGAATGAGCGGATGCAGAGATGTTTTTCCGTGGCAGCAGCAGCAGATTTGAGGGTTTTTGGATGTGCGGTTTGAAGGACAAAGCGGAGTCGAGGATTACCCCAAGGCATCGGACTTGCGGAACAGGTGAGAGTGGTAACCGTTGACTGAGATAAGAGATCAGGGCAGGGGTAGTATTGGACGTGGTAAAGATGATGATTTCTGTTTTCACCCACAATTTAGTTTAGGAGACGTGATGAGAAGGAGGAAATGGCGAACAGTCAGTCCATGGATCCAGCGAAGTAGAGAAGTGATATCGGGCCAGAAGATGTAGAATTGTGTATCGTCAGCATATAGGTGGTATTGAAAGCAGTGTGAAGCTATGAGCTGACCGAGGCCAACGAGTGTAAAGAGAGAAAGTAAAGGACCAGGACTGACCCCTGTTGACACCAACATAGATGAGGCCAGGGGAGGAGGTGGAGGAGAATGAGAGACTCTGAAAGTCCGATCATTGAGGTACGAGGAGATCCAGGAAAGGGCCAATTCCTGTGATGCCGATGGAGGAGAGGATTTGTAGTCAGGATGGAATGGTCGACAGTGTCAAAGGCAGAGGACAGTTCTAAGAGGAGGAGCACAGATTAGTGGCATGAGGATTTAGCAGTTACTAAGGTCAATTAGTGACTTTGGTTAGGGCGGTTTCGTAGAGTGGTGTGTTCGGAAACCAGATTGGTAGTGGTGTCCAATGGAAAGAGTAGGAGGAGAGGTGGAGGACAGCTGAAGATAAACGGTGCTGCTCGAGGAGTTTGGAAGCAAAAGGGAGCAGTGAGATGGGGCTAGTTTTGGACAGAGAGGATGGGTCAAGTTGTTTATTTTTTTTAGGATTGAGTGATAGGTAGCATGTTTAAATGGCGGAAGAATATGCTCAGAGGTAGTGATAGTTTGAAGAGTTTGAGGTGAGGGCTGGGATGATCGAAGAACTGAGGTCTGGGATGAGGTGGGATGGCAGTGGACCAAGACTCAGGTAGTGGAGGTTGGTTTGACAGTAAAGAGGAGAGCTTGTCATGAGTGACCGGAGAGATCAAGTTTTAAGTGGGAAGAGCATTATGTGGCAGGGTGGTGGGGACGCGGGCCTGAAGCATTCCTTGATGTGGTTGATCTTCAGAAGAAGTTGTCTGCTGACAGGAGAGATGGAGGAAGTAGATGCTGGTGGACGAGAAGAGAGCGTTGAAGGTTTTGAAATAATTGGTCTGGGTTGGGACAGGAGGATATGAGAAGTGGTGACAATAGTCCTGTATTGGCTGAGGTGAGTGCAATTTAAATTGTATGCAGTGATTGTATAAGGCAAAGTGTTATCATTGGAGTGTAGTTTTTCTTCCAGCGGCGTTCGGGGCAGTCCTGGAAAGCACGCCTCATTGTTTAGTGGAGTCTGTTTGCCAGGTTTTGTCTGTGATTTTGCGGGTTCTGTTTGTGTGGAGATGAGCAACGGAGTCAAGGTGGTGATTGTTGTGGTTGTAAAAGTGGTGCTGCGTCTGGGTCCCATTAAATGAGAGATGTAGAAAGGTGCAAGAGAGTCCAAGAGAGTGAGACCGTTTGAGGCTTTGTAGGTTCCTGCGGGGTCGTACTGGATATGAGACAGGAGGAGCAGGTGGGGTGGAGATGTGGAGAAGTGAGCAGGTTGTGGTCAATATGGGTGTGGTTAGTTTGAGAGTCAGATAGGGGGCAGAGGCGGGTGAAGATGAGTCCAGTGTGTGTCCATCTTTGTGAGGTGGCTCCTGAGGTCCACTGGAGAGTCAAAAGGAGAGCAGAGTGAAGGAGTTTGTTGGAAGCAGAGTGGGGGTGTCGATTTGGATTGTTGCAGTCTCCTATGATGATAGGGGGAAATTTCGGTTGGAATGAAATAGTAGATGCCAGGAAGCAAAGTGGTCCAAGAAAGGCCCCCCCCAGTTGGGGGGGGGTAGGACCTGGCGGTCGGTAGACACAGCCACTTGGAGGGTCGGAGGGGGCGGTAGAATGCGTATCAGAGTGCACCTCAAAGAGGAGAGTGTGAGGGGAAGGCAGAGGTGAGCGGGGACAAAGGAGCAGGTGACAGACAGGAGGAGACAGACACCTCCACCAAGCTTTTTACCAGGTTCGAGGATGTGGGTAAAGTTGGAGTCCGTTATAAGATAGTGCGACAGGGGAGACAGTGTCGGAGAGGGTCAGCCAGGTTTCAGTCAGACCAAGGAAAGTAAGTTGCGGAGATGAACAAGTCATGTATTATGAAAGATTATTACATACAGACCGTGCATTCCAGAGAGATCCAAGGAGAGGGATAGGGGGAGCAGGGGTTCAGAGGGATGTGTATCAGTTGAAGGGATTAGCGGAATTTGTAGTGGTGAATCTGTTTTCGAGGAGGCAGAGACTATGGTGGGTATTGTGCTGAGGGGCCCTGGGTTTGGGGGATATGTCCCCAGAAGCCAGAAGGAGCAAGTGAGAGGTGAGCAAGAGTGGGAGTAGGATAGACTGTGGGTTTGGCAGTGTTTTGTTGGGTACGGAGGGCATTAAACAGAGGTGAAAGGATGGTGGTCAGCAGACAGGTGAGAAGGTAGAATGCAGGGGAGATGTAGACCCAATATCCAAAGAGGGAGTATGGGGATAAGCGATTAAGTTGAGGAGAGTTGAATGCGATAATGAGGGGGAAAAAACGAAAAGTGTTAGATCGCAGTTGGTCCCTGTAGATCGCAGTTGGTCCCTGTAGATCGCAGTTGGTCCCGGTAGATCGCAGTTGGTCCCTGTGGACAGTTTATCACGTAGATCACGTAACATAAAAAGCAATCCTTGTAGTGAGACAATCCCTTTAAGTAGTGACATTTAGGGTATGTTCACACGTTGGATTTTTGAGTAACAGAAAATCTGACATAAAATCCATCTGAAATTTCTTGACCTGTATTAGAGCCCATTTCAGTGGAGTTTATCCACATTCCAAGTTGTCCCATGTGGAATCAAAGCAGATTCCACGTCATAAGTGACTTCTCTTTTTGTTTTTTTCCACGTTGCAGACAGTCCACATCGGGAAATTGTCTTCACGGACTTGCAGATTTCCCATTTGAAATAATGAGATGTGGATTTCACATCCAGACCCATTGTGTTAGCATATTCTTAGATAGGTGATTGTAAAGTCATCTTGTGGGCATTGTGTGCAGCCCTCAAAACTGGGGTTTGGCACACGGCTCACTGTCCTCATATTGGATGAATTTGTTATCCAGATGAAGCTACTTGACTGTATCCTGGTCTTTGGCTCAAAAGAGCGCTTTCTGAATGCAGTGTGTAAGGGACCTTAGACAAAATCCAAAAAAATGAAAACTCATCAGGTGCTCACCATTCTGTGCCATGTACAGATTCGCAACCGACGTTTGCAAGAGTACTGTAGGCTAGTAGCAGGAGTTGTTTCATAAAACAGATTCAAAATCTAACACTTAAAAGTCCAAAATTTTTTTTTTTTTAATCCATTAAAATGACACACATGATCCATGTATGTAATAAATTTGCCTATGCATTTCAGACACCGATGTCCTTGATGACTTTTGTACCTGTGTCTAGACTGTCCACCTCTTTATTTTCTGATAATTGTACGGTTATGCTTGTTATTACTAACTTTTTTTTTTTTTTTTTTTATAAGGCTTTATTTTAGAATTTTCCAAATAGACACAAAAAGACAAAAACCAACATTCTCACATGTTCTACAAAGGCATTACAAGTACTTCAAAGTTAGAGAGTATACAATTTCAAAGGAGGAATCGGCAATAGCAACTATACATATGATACATTCAGCTGTGTCCAGATAATGATTCAGGAGGTATACATTCAAACACATTTCAGTAGTATATTTATATATAGCACACGTATAAATGAGGAATGACAAAAAGGAATAGAAGTCGCCCATCAATTGTATTCTCCTCAAGTGTTTTCAGTCATGCCATGCCTCTATGTCATACATTCACACCATCACAATCGTTATTACTAACTTTAAATTTTCTGCATTTTAAGTCTAAAGCGGTTATTTCTTTCTCTATTCCAAAACCTGCCTAGGTCTGAGGCAAGAATACGCAGCTTCTGCTTCCCGCCGTAGCTCTGGCTCATCGTGTCACTCCATGAGGAGGGGGACATATAGTGACCAGGAACTTGATGCTCACAGCTTAGAGGATGACGAGGATGCAGTCCACCACTCTGCACATCTGTCTGTGAGCAGGTTCTCCCCTTCTCCACGTCACTCTCCTCGGCCTTCTCCTAGACAGTCGCCCAGAAACTCTCCACGCTCCAGATCTCCGGCCCGCAGCATGGAGTACAGAGGATCATCTCCCCAGCCGATGCTCAGCCGTCTACAGCAGCCCCGACTATCGTTTCAAGGGGCTGCCACTGACATGCAAACAAACGTGGTAAAAAACGAAGGTAAAAGTTCTGGATACCCAGATGGGTCCTTCACTACTTGGGTCGTTTTGGTTATTTTTTTTCTACCTTATAAAAGTGAGTTGTATTACCTGCTAGTCACTAGCTTGATTTACAGAATGTACTCCATTTATAACTGGTCTAATTTAGGTAATGAAGAATTGAATCTAAGGTTATGTTCACATGGTTATGATTTACCTATAGAAAACCCTCGTGTGTACTGAACAAATTCTAAACAGAAATCCAAGGCAGGCTGTCTTACTGCCAAACAGTGGGGATAATCTGCCAGGGCTTTGGAGTCAGCAAGCCAAAGCCCCGACTCCTCCTCAATTTCGCAAACTCCTTAATCCGACTCCTGACTCCATCATACACGGCACATGTTTAAGTGATAACTTTACTTTAGTAAAATGGTAACGTCGGGCTTTTTATCACCTTCTGATACAATAATCAAGCTATTTAGGTAGAACAGACACTGACAAGCAAAAGGGTAACAATGTTTTGATCTTTTGAACACTTGTGGGTAGAGTTGAAGAAAAAGCTGTATTTGTATCCAAGTCCAGTCTGCACCAACATTGGAAATGTGTAGAAGAGACCTGGGTTCAGATTTTAGTCAAGACATGCTTGAATCTAATCCAGAGCCTAGAAATATTCAGGCAGTATTGAAAACCCTAGGTGGATTTCCCAAATACTAACAAAATAATAAAAATTAACACTTTGGTTTTTAGGAGCAAAACAGTAACAATGGAGTTACATGACAAGAATCTGCAGAACTAAGCAGATGCTAAATACTTGCAAGTCAAAATTATGTATGATATGTAAGATGACTGTATATAAAATTACAGTAGCCTCATCTACAATGCTGTAGTGGATGGTGAGATATGGAGCCTGAAAGTCACAAGTTCAAAACATTGTTACCATTTTGCTTGTAAGTGTAAAATATATTTATTGGATATGACTTTAGAACACACAAAAATTGTGACTATGCAAAACACTGCAGGAACATTTGTGGAGTCTCTGAATTTGTTCTGAGAAATAGTATTGTCTCCATCAGATCCTGCATACATGACCTCACACATTTATTTCCAGGCTAGAGAACGGCCTCTCTATACTAACTTGAGTTGGGGGCAAAGCGGTGACCACAGGGGCAACATCTCTAACAATGTCAGGGTATAAAATAATTGCCTCAGCCACAGTCAGTTTTGATGAATGGTTTAATTCAACTTCTTTGAAAGCAGGTGAAACGTTTTGCTGAAATCGGTTTGCCCTGGGAGCAGACTCTTTTCCCCGGGGGCAGCGCTTTGCCTGCTCCATATCATCAATTACACTCCTCATGTGAGGAGGCTGAAGATATGGGAGCAGTAGCACTGGCCGGACCCAATTCCTCTTGCTCTTTCCACTGCATTGAACTAACTGGACCAACTTATTATATATTTTGGGGGTCGGAGTCGGTCCATTTTATGACGACTCACACTCCACAGCCCTTTGATCTGCAGCTTGTTTAGGCTGAGTATATAGCATGCTGCCAGTTTTTTGGATGCAGAATGTTAGCTAATCCCCCATCAAAGCCTGAATGTGTGAACATACCCTAATTTTTCACCATTGAGCTAATGTTATCAGCAAACCGGATTCTTTGAGTAAAGAGATCTGAGTGATTGTTGCAGATCGCTGATTTGTGACTACAATCATCTGAACCAGATTTTTTGGTATGCTGTGAGTCCCAGCTGTTTAGGTTTTAATTTCCTTTTTGGTGTCCTCTATCTCATAAATCTGTCTAATGAAGGGATTAAATTAAATAGTACAATAGCTGTATGGACAATTTTCAAAGTGGTTTCAGGAAGGTGCTTCACTTCAAAGGTTTTTACGTTGCAAATTTATAGCGACTAAAAGATGACAGTTCTGGTTAGCTTGATCTCCCAGCTAGCAACGTCTACTCTGGAAATGCCCTGTGCTGGGAATAAGCCTTCCCTCTCCCACCTTTCATATGGCTCAATGACTTTTTTTTTTGAGGACTGCTGTGTTCTTGTTCTTCTAGTCATAACATGTGCAAAATACTGTGTTGATTGATGGAAGTTTTCGGGTCATACAGCAGCAAAGTAAAATATTTTTAAGACGACAAATAATGAAATTTAGACTGCTGGTAAATCTGATTTGGCCTCTGTTCACTCTTGTTTTCTTTACTGTCAGAATATTTGATGATCCTAGTAGAGAAGAAGAGATTGTTCTAGAAACAGAAATGCAGTAAAGTATCAGCAGCACTCTGCAAACACCGAAAAACAAAGGGAATGTAGGAAATTGTTTCAAAATTTTCATTTTTACTACTTTGATATACATGAAAATTTGAGATTCTTAGCATAAAAATTTCATCAAAACTGTAGGTCATCAGCGACAAAGTGACCTCAGTTCAGAAGGGAACTTAAGCAAAATTGTACACTAAGAACCTAAAATTTTCATGTACTTAGTTCAGAAGGGAACCCAGGCTAAATTGTACTCTAAGTACATTTAAATTTGAGGTTCTTAGCGTACAATTTTGCTTAAGTTCCCTTCTGAACTGAGGTCACTTTGTCGCTGATGACCTACAGTTTTGATGAAATTTTTATGCTAAGAACCTAAAATTTTCATGTAACCCCTTAAGCCCCGGGCCTGAAAAGTAGTTAATAACCAAAACATTTGTTTAGTTTTTGCCTCCTTGCATTTAAACAGTTGTAACTTTTCTATTTTTTCAATGACGCAGTTGGATGAGGCCTCGTTTTATTTGAGACAAGTTGTACTTTATGGGGGAATAGTTTAAGTTCACTTATAAATAATTGCAGAATTTTGTAAAAAAAAAAAAGTTTAAATTTTTTTACACCATTCACATTTCACACTTAATAACTTGTTAGATTAATTCTACAGGTTATTGCGGTCATGTGGATACCCAATATGTGTTGGTTTTTTGTGTGTAATTTATGCACAATTGTTTGTTAAATATTTTATTTTTTTTACACTTTTTAGGATTTTTACTTTTTTTTTTTTTTTTTAAATCCCATGAAGGGAGAACTGTTTTACTTTTCTTTTTTTTACTTAGTAATGTATTAGCATATTCATATATGCTAATACATTATAATCTGTATCAGTCTGACACAGGCAGTGAACAGGACAGCCCTGGGGCTACTCTAGGTCCCCAGAGCTGACTGTGCAGCCGTTCCCCGGGCTCTGTCGGGTCACCGGGTGTTCCGATCACCCGACAGAGCAGGGAAACCATTTGATTAAGCTGCGGTGACGATCTGCCGCAATCAAAGGGTTAAAGCACCGGGGTGTGGGGGTTCCCCCGCTGCTCGCAGGAGATGCTCTGGGATCGGGGCTGTGTAGTACAGCCCCGATCCCAGCGCTGCTGCGGCGTCCGGGCGCTGCAAACCCCGGTGTCTGCAGCGACGTCAAAAGTCGGTGGGCGGTCCTTAAGGGGTTAAAGTAGCAGAAATGCATTTTGAAACAATTCCTTTATTCCCTTGGATGGTTACTTTGGCGTTTTATAGAGTGCTGCTGATTGTTTGCAGTGCTCTGCTGCCACGCCAGCATGCACCTGGGCTTATTTCCTTAACATTTGTTTTGGATGTTCTGACCAATTTTTTTCTTTTTTTGGATTGTTCTAGAAATGAAAATCTACTGAGTTAATGAGGATGAATCATAATAGATAATAAAGAATACATCAAATATCAGTCATGAATTCTTTAATGAAATTCAGAAGCCACCGAGCCTTACTGGAATATTATTTCTCTTGTATTTTGGTTCCTTACTGGTGTTTCCAGTGATATGACATTGTGTGCACGTTCTGCAGCTGACTTGTTTCTTTTCTCCTGTAGAGAAACTGAGACGGAGTCTTCCAAATCTCTCCAGGGTACCGGGACCACAGACCGTGGAGGTTGTAAAAAATAGTAGAAGTTATGAGTCCAACTTGCAAGTGCCAAACGGCGGGGCGTCTCGAGTAACGAGCACTTCCAGTAAGTGAATCTGTCACCTGCATGAGATTTCTGTGCAAGAAGCTATCGCAGTAAAGGTTTTGTCCGGAGTTCAAAAATTGTTTCTAGAAAAAAAGAAAAAACAATGTCCCTTTTGTTTGAGCCGTGTCTGGTATTGCAGCTCATCCAATTTATGTGATTGAAGCTGAGCTGCAGTACCACACACAACCTATGAACAAGAGTGGCGCTGTTTCTGGGGCAAAAGCAAACCATTTTTTTAGAATCTTGGAACTGCCCTTTAATATGTGACTATATGCAACATGTAAGCAATAAATTACAGTGAATGACTGTAACCTTTGCAGTGTGAGATTTATAGACCATGCCAAACTGTGGAGGGCCTAATCTTGAAACCAGGTCTGATATTAAAGTGGATCTGTAGCCATTCCTGAAAGGTCTGTTATAGTAAATTCTTGTCTTCTCCATGAAATAACAATCCTGGAACCTCTTCTCTTATAACTCAGTGTTGTTTTGTTCCTCTTATTCCTTCTAGATATGTATTGGTGAATTAGTCAGCTGGGGGTTACCGTTCCAGTTTTCAGAGGGATGTGTACCTACACCCACTGACTGTCAGCACTGATTGGACAATGTGGGACTCTCTAGGGACTCTTTCCCCCAATTGATAACCGCCAGCTGACAGATTCAGTAATACATTTAGAAAGAAGGAGATAACAGAGGATCAGCACAACACAGAGTTATAAGAGAAGAGGCTCCAGGATTGTTATTTCATAGGGAACACAAGGATTTACTAAAATGGGCATCCTCAAATTTCCTGACAGACACCTGACTCCCGCTCCCTCATACATGCCGCATGTTTAAGTGATAACCTTACAGTAGTAAAATGGTAAGGCGTTTTGTCACCTTATGATACAATAATCGAGCTATTTAGGTAGAATATACACTGACATGCAAAATGGTAACAATGTTTTTAACTTTTGACTTTCAGGCTCCATATCTTACCATCCACTACAGCTTTGTACATGAGGCTATCATCATTTTATAAACAATCATTACCTATCTTATACATTATTTAGTATTTGGCATCTGCTTAGTTCTGTAGATTCTTGTCATGTAATTTCATTGTTACTGTTTTGTTCCTAAAAATTAAAATTTGGCTTTCAGCACTGACTGAGTCCTTCTGGGCCCTGGATCAGATTCAAGCAGGTCTTGACCAAAATCTGATCCCAGGTCTCTTCTACACATTCCCAATGTTGGTGTAGACTGGATTTGGGTACAAATACAGCTTTTTCTTCAACTCTACCCACAAGTGTTGGATTGGGTTTAGGTCTGGGGACTGTGGAGACCAATACAGCAACTCTACTTCATTGTCAATGCATCATTCCTTCTCCAACCTTGACGTCTGCTTCAGGTCGTTGTCCTGCTGGACACTATGTTGTCCTTTTCATACCCACAGTACTCGTGTGTATGAAGTAACTCATCTTGTAGGACACTCGCATACAGCTCAGCATTGAGGTCACCATCGATCCTGGTCAAGTATCTGACTTCTTTGGCTGTGAAACATCCTCATATCATCAGGTTTCTTCCACTGAACCTGGCAGTTCTTCTAGCTTCTTGATCCATTAGCCTCCTTTTCCCTTGATTCTTCTAAACCCATTTTCCCCCATCAGAGCCCGGTTATTGACTTTCATCTCATCGCTCCCAATCCCCCGTTTCCAATCTTCCGTTTTTTGCAAACTCGAGTCAACGCTTCTTATGACGAGATTGAAGTCCAGGCTTCTTCACCTTTTGTCAGGCCATCATTCCAGACCTGTGTAATGTGTGTTGCATGGTCTGTGATCTCACTCTTACGAAGTATATGAGCCGCCTCCACTGCCATCTCTGTCGCGTTAGAACAGATAGACCTTGTGATGAGTTGACTGATATTTTGCCTGGACGTCCACCTTTTGGCTTCTGAATGGATGAATGGACTTCATATTCTGTCAGGGCCTCACATGATGCAGTTTGGCAATTTTCTTGGCTAAGAGACCACTATTGATGAGCTGGATGATGCTGTCTCTTTTTTCTTAGGGAATCATCTTCATGGATGGTGAGATATCGAGCCTGGAAGTCACAAGTTCAAACATTGTTACCTTTTTGCTTGTCAATGTAAAATATATTTATAGAATATAACTTTAGAACACAAAAAATTTAAATTGTAAATATGAAGTGAAAAATTTAGCTGAAATCCGGTCAATCTGTTTGCTATGGGAGCTGAATCTTTTCCCTGCAGTAACGCTTTGCCTGCTCCATATCATCAATTACTGTACACTCCTCATGTGATAAGGCTGAAGATATGGGAGCAGTAGCACTGCCAAGACCCAATTTATTATATATTTTGGGAGTCAGTCCATTTTTTTTTTCCGACTCCACAGCCCTGGTTACAGTTCCTCTTTAAGTTCTGCTATGATTGGCCTGCTTTAAAGTGGTTTTCCCACTTTCATCTTGTATCACCTGTCCACAGGACCAGTGATAGATTTATAGTATTATTGTTGGGGTGACCTTCACCGATTTACTACAGTCTGTGTCCCAGGTCCGTGTTCCTCTTTGCTGCATTTGTATAGTCTAGGATGCATCCTGAAGCTCCATTCAGGGTCTAAGGAGCTGTGGAAACGGCCAAGTACAGTGCTTGCCTGTTTTAATTTGCCCCATAGATCTTAAATGAAGTGGCCGTCAAACATGTGCTCTTGCATTTTGTTAAAATTCCTCCTCGCTGTGGTCATTGCTTGGCGAACCAGGTACTCAGGGACCACTGTTCTAGGTCTCAGTGTCCCAGCGGTGAGATCCCAGCAATCAAAAAGGTCTTGCTCATTCTGTGAATAATTGATCAGTGTGCATTGTGGTGGAAGCCATTTAATGTACAAGTATACTGTATCGACCTTTGACTAAATACTATCTTCTTACTGCATTACATGTTGCATATATTCTGTATGAAATAAAGGCATTTGAATGTATGTGGATTGCTCTGTTTCATGTGCATGCTATCCCTGCATGTGCTAACTTCACAGTGTGCTTGACTCCACTGCTGGCTTCTTGTAAAGTACAGAGACTCCTTGTTGTGTGGACAAAGTTTTGTTGCCATACATATTAACCAGTTTGACGACTAGCTCGGAAATGCTGTTGTATACAGCAGACATATCCATAGGTCCCATTCACCCAAGAGGGGCTGTAAGAGTGTAATGGTATAGGAAGGCGCCACAGACTCTTGTACATAAAGGCATAAAACTGCCAGTGTCATCAGGGAGATCTTCCCTATGTAGCTACCTGATGAAAGGCTCAAATGCAGTGTGCACAGGGCCTGATCTTGCCCACTTACTCTGATTTTGCAGATTTGGTTTACCCTATTCTTGTCTATGTTACTTGCGCAACTGTGACAGATGGTACAAAAATATTGTGCTGTTTGCATTAAGGCAGATTGTTATAACAGCAGATTGATGTTTAGGAGTCCAATGTAATTATACAACATCCCCATATAAACCTATATATTACAGGCACCACTCTCTCAGCTAGAGAAGATGCAGCAATGCATCCAGTACATATTTCACTATTAGGCTGTGTTCACACGGTGTAATTGCGGGGCGTACAGTACGCCCTGCAATTACACCGGGTGTTCGGTGAGTCATGCTCATCGGCGCATACTCCCGCGACGCGGGGGGCGCAGCCCGCCGGCCCCCTAGACTCTCATTACTGTCACTTATCTCCCCGGGCGTACAATACAATGCTGTTGTACGTAATCTATGAGAACTATAGATTACCGTAATTTCGCTCGCATTAGAGGGCAAATAGAATGCGAAATGCGCGCCGAAATTTGACCGTGTGAACATACCCTTGTATTTTCTTGAAAACATAAGAAAGTTCTATTTCACCAAGTTCTGTGCCATATCTTGGTCCAGCTCTCTGTAATTCTTTGGGTAAATAGTTGTGGCCATCTACACTTGTCCTGCGTCTCCATCATTAGAAATCCTTCACTAATTGAAATTCATACTTAAATGGGTTGTCCCACAAGGAATATCCGTTTCACAGGTTGGCTGACAGCTAGCTATGGCTGACTGTGCAGGAGAATGAGGGGGGCAGCACTTACAGCCGTCCTCCCCATTTACGTCTCTGGGAGTTCTGAATATAGCGGAGTGTGGTCAATTATATTCAGAACTGTGATAGAAATAATGGGAGGATGATTACAAGCGCTGCCCTCCTCATTCTCGTGCACAATTCGCTCGCAGCTAACTACGAGGCAACCTGTGACACGGATATTCCTTTGTGGGACAACCCCCTTAATTCATTGGTAAGTAAAGATACACTAAATTTTTCCATGTTTTGTTCACTGCCAGGCCTTAGGGTATGTTCACACTGCTGATTTGGAAGCCGTTTTCGGACCGTTTCAGCACCCAAAACAGCGTTCAAAAAGTTTACCAAACAATCCAAGTTAATTTTGATTGATTCCTATGTAAAACTGTGTTGTAGATCACACTACATGTTTTTAGATGCGGTTTTGTTGTGCGTTTTCTGCGCTGATTTGAGCGTTGAAAAAGATGTCAACTTTGCCGCTGTTTTTGTTGTACTTTGTAAATTGTAATGTTGTAGGCTGATCGCGATAAAACCTATAAATGCGCATCTCAGAAACCTCATCAAAACCTCTTCTGAGGAGGCGATTTTCAGTTGAGGTTTTGATGCTGTTCTGAACGCTGAAAAATCAGCCTCCAAACAGCATCCAAATCAGCTGTGTGAACATACCCTTACTGTGCCACTTCCTTCATCTGTCTTTAGCCATTCAATAAAGGAGTCTTATGGACACTAGAGTCTATTATACAAGTTCATTGTTGTCCTCACTTTATACCTGTGTACAAGCTAGTCCTGCTATATGAGTGGGAAAGTTTGCTGCGCTACTTCTAGGAGTCTTTTTTGATTTTTGCTGGTGCTCGTAGTTTTTCAAGCATTGGCTTTTCATGACTTGGAACTTCCAATTCCAAAACTGTTGTTCCAGATTTCTGCATATTTTAGTCTTTGTGTGTCTGCCACCTTACAGTGCCTTCCCTATCTCGTGGCAGTGGCTGTTTCCACAACTTACGTAGAAGTGAATGAAGAGACGGTCACTACATTACAGCTCCAACCAGCAACCACCTCAGCAGATAGGATAGCGGTTGATGAATTTTTGACATAGGGGCAGGTCCCAAGTCCATACGTCCTATGATTATGCCTTAAATGGCTGTGGTAGGATCACCCTCTAAAGACAATTAATTGGCAACCCTCTGAAATCATTACTTGCATTGTAACATGGGCATAGACTATAGCGTGTTTTAGAAACTTGTTTGTTTGCACCAGTACAGCCCTATGGAGACAAGTCAGGGAATGATCATTCTCATTTTACAATATTTTATGTATGGACAGTTGGCTAGTCTTATAAATAAATTATGATGATTATATGTAATTAAAGGAGTTCTTGTTGGATAAAAATCTGTGTGACCGTGCAGTCTTACGCCATGAGCTACGAAGAGGTCAGTAATAAGCTGGTCTTGCACAGTTTTGTGCGTGGGATAAAGCTTGCCGCACACAGGACGCCGACCAGCTGCTGACCGCGCTCTCCTCCCATTTTAAAGTCCATCAGAAACAGCAAGGTAGCGGTTATTGTGGATTTTTGGAAACCTCTGGCAGCAGCTTATCACCTGGATGAGAGAATCTGAGAGAAAGTAGCTTTTAATAGAAGACACCAGGGGACACTCATTTGCCTCATACACCAGTTGTAGTTCGTTAACTTGCCTACAACCAATATGAAGCTACATTTTAATGGAGCCTCACAAGAGTATGAAATGGTTTGGTGAAATATCTTACACCAGTTTAGCTGGTCTAGAGCCTTGGATACTGGGTTATGTGCAGTTCAGGTATATGGGATTTGCATGTGCCCGCTGGGTATGCTGGTATGACTGGTACAGACTGAGCCATTGGTATATCTTATACACATAAGCATAGCATACAGCTTCACACTTTAACCATGGAGCCTGATCTTTAGCCCACTTCTCTGCACACCATTCTTTAGCTTTGGTTCACCCAGCTTGTAAATTGTAGTCTTTTCTGTGCTCTATTTGCACTTGTTGCATTTTGTAACCCACACTCTATACCATTCTCACAATTCACTTTTCCAGCATACGTATTTTAGATTTAATTATTTCATTGTGTTTCAGCAGTTCCAAAAAGTCAACTAAGTATGCCACGTGCATCCCAGAAAACAAAACAGGGTGTTGCAGCCCCTAAAGGAGGTAATGTTTAGTCACCACTGCTTGGTACTGAATCTAGATGGCCTAAAACACATCGGCGGTACTGCCCCAACAGACCGTTATCAAGGGTTGCACTAGTCCCATGCAAAGTAGCCAACATTCATATGTACACAATATACATCACTAAAAATCCTTGTGCTCCATCCTCGCTCCTTAATTATATAGTTTAAGTCCCTTTTTCTACATTTAGTTCAACATTTGTGTTCTTTGCCAGTATGCAAATACATTCAATGTATCAAAGCCTATGTAATACTTCATTTATTTAACCTTTTCAGAAAATGTCCATTTAAAACTTTCGGCACATTTTTCACCTTTTTAAAAGGCTGTGGTAGACTGAAAGGGGTTTTGCCACAATCTCATCTTATACGTCCCGCATCCAGCTCTTCAGCTCTTTGTGCTCAGAAGGGGGCTTGTGTGATTTTGTTTGAATTGCAGATCATGTGACCCAGCAGGCTGACATCACCAGACCTTTCCTCGCTGTAGTCAAAGAAAGGTCTATTTATGTGTAAAGCTGTGAGTAGCTCAGAGAGAGTTTTTACCTCACAGCACTAGGGTCCTAGGTTCAAATCCCTGCAGGAACCAAACCTGTGGATTTTTTTCTCTTTATCAATGCACAGACCTCATTGAGGTTTCTTTTTTTATTTGCACTGTTTGACTAATTACTTAGGAGCACAGAGGATGGGAGTAGAATGACAGCACCTGGGGTTTGAACACTCAGTAGCTCCATGGGAGGAGAGGTGATGTCTGACGAGGAGTGAGGAGCTCTCAGTCCTGGTTGTATACCCTGGAGACGAGCTGTAAACAATGGATCACTAAAGGAGCAGCTAAAACAAAAACGCTACAGAATTTTTATGGTGAAAATGTTTATTATTTAGTTTGCAAGTTTCCCACGTCAATTTTACTTCATGGCAAAACCCCTTTAAGCTGGAGCTTTAGATTCATACAATCTACTTTCCTAAGTCTTTCATGTGTTCCAGAGGAATAGCGAGGAGATGCCTAACCAAGAGGGAGACGTGCACCTGACTGAGTTACTATTGTAAGGAAGCTGAAATACTGTGAACGGCTTTTTATAGCCCGAAACGCATAAACATATGTAGTTTCTTTTTACCTGCACTAATTGTAATAACTTTTTAATGGAGTGTAAGAATTTGATGGTGCCGGACTTGTTGAGCTTTCTCAAACTAGTTAAATTAGGACTACATAGCTGTTGGACCTTTCAGTGTTCACAACACTTCATGGGAACAATCAAAGAAAAAGTGGACAATTCAGAAGTTGGGTGAGCACCAAAACCAAGCTATTTATTCAGATATTACATAACTTGGCTGTTTTGGGATCATAAATAAAATATTTCTTTAGGGCAGATCCCTCTACCCCTCCCTTCATCCACATCTTTCCCCACCCTTGGTTGAACATTTGTTATTTTTTTTCAACCATATTAAAGGGGTTTTGCCACAATCTCATTTCATACCTCCTGTATCCAGCTCTTCAGCTCCGTGTGCTCAGAAGGGGATGTATGATTTTTTTGAATTGCATAGCATGTGACCCTGCAGAATGACATCACCAGGCCTTTTTTCTCTGTAGTCAGAGAGGTCTGTTTATGTAAAGCACTGAGTAGCTGAGAGGTAAAGTTTTTGCCTCCAGGCACAAGGGTCCTCGGTTCAAATCCCTGCAGGAACCAAACCTGTGGGCTTGTTTTCTTCTCTGTATCAATGCACAGACCTCATTGAGGTTTTTTTTTTTTTTTTTTTATTTGCACTGTTTGACTAATCACTAAGGAATACAGAGGACGGGAGTAGAGTGACAGCACCTGGGGTTTGAACACTCAGTAGCTGCCTGAGAGGAGAGGTGATGTCCGAGCATGTGCGACCAGGACTGAGAAGCTCTCAGCACTGGTCGTATCCCCTGGAGACAAGTTGTAAACAATGCATCACTAAAGGAGCAGCGAAAACAAAAACGGTCCAGAATTTTTAATAATGATGGCAAAACCCCTTTAATTATGCAACTATTTGCCAGCCATGGTTGTTAACTATCTGTATTCTAGGATGTAGTTGTATGGGGTCTTGATGGATCTACTGGCCTTACAGAATCTGTGTTAGTAGAACACTGGGTATTGATAAACCTAGTCTGCTGAAGGATTTTCTTGGGCAACCGTGTGGAATTGGGAACTTCCTGCTGAGCTATTGAATGATTTCCACCTGTGAAAAGTCCTTTTCATGATGATGTTTTACGGAATCCTAGTTCTGCAACTTTACTATATTCAATAAGATGGTTCCAAGCCTAAGCTTCAGTAGAGCTGGATGTGCTGTACAGATACTCTCATGTTTATGGAGGGGAACCATGTCCATTACCTGTTAGTGGAGGATCTGGTGTTCTAGTTGGGGTATCACCCGTTATTGTAATCCCATCTAGTGACTGCTGACGAGTGATCTCTACAGAACAAGCAGTGTCCACCTTTTGATTGTGTGGTTTAGTGTGAAAACTGCTAAATATTTACTGGAATACTAGGTAAGTAGTTGTAAATCTACATTTACCTTTGTGTTGGATACTCGATTTCCAATCTCATTTGTAAATTCTGATAGATTTGAAAAATAAATACAAAGATAAAATGGCGGACCCGGCGCACGTGGAATTTGAAAAAAAGCCAAGGTTCTGACTTATAGGAAGATGTCTTTAATTCTTAAAAGAGGCAGGGGTAATAGACCCTCGCACCATTAAAAACTCAGGACAATAGAAACCCAACGCGTTTCCGTATACCGGCACTTTCTCAAGGGTAAAGGATTACCCTTGAGAAAGTGCCGGTATACGGCAGGAAACGCGTTGGGTTTTTATTGTCCTGAGTTTTTAATGTTGCGAGGCTCTATTACCCCTGCATCTTTTAAGAATTAGAGATTACCCTAGAGAAAGTGTCGGTATACGGCAGGAAACGCGTCGGGTTTTTATTGTCCTGAGTTTTTAATGGTGCGAGGGTCTATCACCCCTGCATCTTTTAAGAATTAAAGACATCTTCCTATAAGTCAGAACCTTGGCTTTTTTTCAAATTCCACGTGCGCCGGGTCTGCCATTTTATCTTAGTATCAGCATCTATCCGGCGTTCATCTGAACATCGGAATTCACAAGACCAGCGGCCGCCGTGATAAGAGCTACGGCACCTCAAAGCCCTGTAAGCGCATATGAGAGTTGTGCCTCTATAATAAGAGCGCAACCTCAGAAGGTAAGCACATCTACCTACTTTTCAATTGTTCTCTATTTTTTACCATCTTCACTATTGTGCGCCCCCTTCGTGTTTTTTTTTCTCTTATATCCTAGATTTGAAAAATAGCAACGCATGCATAAGTTGGTGGGGTCAGTCAGCTTTTCAACTAAGCTGTTGAACCTAAAGGGGGTTGTCCACTTTATTTAAAAATAAAATAAGTTATTGCTGCCCTAATAAAAAAAAAAAAAAACATACTTTCCTTTCTCCTCACCTGTGTCCCTGCCCAGACTATGCAGCATCCTAAGGTGCACAGCCCCATTTAATAGCCACTTATTTTCATTTCAACATAATTTTTGCCTTACATTGATACATCCAGGCTGATGACTTTAAGTTTGTTAAAAATCTTAGTTGTCAGGTGCCGGCTATTTCATCTGTACCCCATAAACACTGGTGATTAAGGGATTTGATTTTTTTTGTAATAATAAAAAACTAATTTGTATGCTCTTAATGTCCTGGGTATCGGCTCATGTCAGTTGGAATGACTGTGTTTTTTCCTTAGATGATTACAAAGATTTAAAGCTGTATATTAATGGTCACAACTTTTTGTTTTTCTCTTAAGTACCATCTCCGTGCAAGTTCCGGTCCCCTGCCGCTCCATCTCCTTTAGCACTACGGCAGCCAATGAAGGCTTTATCTAACCCTGGCTCTCAGCTTACACAAGAAGCAGTTGCTGCTGCCCAGAGCCACCCTACATCGGGTCCACCATCCAACCAACAGTCTGGCTCTGCCAGTCCAATATCTCGAACGAACACCCCAATAAAAAGCGGTTTGCCCAGACCCAGTACACCATCAGGTGGCAACATACCAGTGCCTCGCAGCAAACTTGCACAGCCTGTCAGAAGGTAGGTATATAAAGAACTTCCACTCCCTTAAGTGAGTGCATAGAAAAATGAATTCGGTAGTGGTCCTGCTTTGTTCTGATCTACATATACTTTATTATGTCTCTCTTTTTTTCTGCCATTGTTCTTGAATCTCAAGTTTCTATTCGCCTTTTCATTATGGCTTCCATTTACAATGAATGCCCCTCCACTGTACCAGACCAGATGCATGACTGATTTCCTGATGTCTTTGACTTAGTGTGCCTGACACTGACCCATATCCATCATTGTGACAGCAAGGCTAGCATTGCATATTACACTTATTTTGCCACAAGATCTTACCGATTGCAGTCTGAGCTTTCAACATAAATATGAACAGAGCCTTAGCTGTGCACCATTCCTTTAGGCCTTGCACTAAGCGTAACACAAGTATGTGGGATGTATAGCATATGCAGTAAAGAGTGCAGCTAGATGTGGAAAGCAAATTGAATGCTCTGCTGCAAAGCTAAATTTATAACCATCAGAAAGTGGGGGATTGTATAGAGATTTGGTCACAACACATCTGGAATACGGAGTTCAGTTCTGCAGACCAGACGGTGACAAAATAGAACATGTTTGAAAATAGGCTACAAAATAATGGAAGGTCTCAAGCACAAAACTTACCACAAAATATCTAAGGAGTTTAATTTGCAAAGATTATAAAAGGTTCTAATAATGTCCCTCCCTCCTACTTTGTTTTTCTTTTTTTTTTGTCAAGTAGTTTCCATTAGAAAGATGTTGCTGTTGCGCACAAAGGAGGAAGGTACATGTCTTTAACACACCATGATGTACCTGTATGCTAGTGGCCACGACTGAAAGTAACTCTGATCCCAGCTAGCTAAATACTCAGGTGCTGCAGTCAAGAAGGGGGAACTAAATATTACTGTAAAAAAAAATAAAAAAAAAGTAATTCAAAATTGAAGAAGATAGCTTTCCATTTACCTAATTAATAAAATATGGAATCCAAATAAATTAACACAATTGGTATTGACAAGTCGCAAACAATCCAGATTGGTATCAATTAAAAGCAGATCTCACCCCACAAAAAAAAGGAAAAATTAGCAAAACAAAAAACACATGGGTCTGAGAAAATGGCAATGCAAAGCAATTGTAAAGGAACAAAAACCTATTTAACGAAGTAAAAAGCCACGACAACTATTTAAATTTGGGGGGGGGGGTTTTTTTATATCGTACTGACCTAAAGAGTATAGAGAGCATGTCATTTGATTCCATAAAAACAACTCCCCAAAAGAATTATGCAAAGTTCTCAAGTACAAGAAAAACAAAAACAAAAGGGAGCAGGGGCTTAAATGATCTGGGGTAAATGTCAGAAGCGATGTTCAAATATATTTTTTTACTGAGAGTAGTAGTTGGAACAATCTTCAAGCAGTAGGTTTAGGGATTGTAGTAGTTTGGTGTGTGACCGCAAAAAATTGTAAGACTTGCATGGTACATGTTTCCCTCCCCATAATATAACCTACTACATGGAATTCCAATTTTATTTTTCAGATCATTGCCAGCTCCCAAAACATATGGCGCCATGAAAGATGATAGCTGGAAAGAAGGCTGCTACTGATTTAAAAGATCCTAAAGCATTACTGCTCGATGGACACATCATCCACACTGTGACTACAGAGCAACCCGCCCTCATGGGACATTCTGGGATTTACCTAACTGATCCCAGGGTCCTCTGTCCGTATCTAGCACAAACGGCAGGGGGTACAAAGAAGAGCACTTTATTGATGTTGACCATCAGATGTTCGAGTCATACAATCAGTCTATCATGACCTCACCCATCATTTGATTTAGCTTTCTACAGTCTTAACCCTTAAGGAACTAAATGCACTGCATCCTCGTTTGGCTTCCCCAGTAAATACAGTTAAAGGAATAACATCTGGTAATGGCATATTTTTTGGAGTTTACAAGATGTGTGGTTAATGCCAAAGAACAACTGCTCAAATGAATCTTTTTTTCTATATATACATAAAATATATTCAGAGTTTATTATGCATTAAGCACTAACACTGCAATCGTCTACAAAGGTATATCAACTGGTAGACTATTTTGAGTACTGATTTTTACAGTTTTCTACAAAGAGAAATGGTTCTTTTGCTGTATACCCTGTGTCATAGCTGTTGAGCCTTCCACAATCATCAACTCTTCACGGCATCCTCTGACAGTGAAAGGATTTTGCTTAACGTAGTATGTTACTTGGACAAAGTTACTGGTATCACAGTATCTTCATTACTGACCACTTAGAAGGGGTCTAAACAGAACATTATATGTCAAAAACCTATTTGCTAGGTTTCCAAGTGGCTGTTTGATTCAAGAGCTTGCAGAAAAGATTGCTTGCTCATAGGGTAAAACACGCTTTTCTACAATCTCATGAGAAACCAGTCAGTCAAGCTGGGCTGCGAGGGGAGAAGCCGCACATCAGACTCCTCTGCTTGTGGCGGTACCCTTCTTCCTGTGCCCATCTCTGCCTTAGTGTTTTCTCCGAAACACTGTAGTGATACAGTGTAATACACACATTACTGCAGTAAGAAGGCTTTGTCTATCTTATGTTAGTTGTTAGGCTGACAATACACATTACACAATTGTCGGCTTAATTTGTTGGTTTTGGTGGCACCAGCCAACCATCTAATGTGTACGGTGGTTTTCCATTGACAGCAGATATGGGGGAAAGACTGATCAGAGATGTTTAATTTTAATGTGCACCATCCTCTGGTGTCGATGATGATGATCTACTGCAAGAGGCTAACTCTCCTCTCCTTATTGAGAACACATGCATGGTCAGTTGAGCATACATGTGTGTGGGGAAATGTCAAGACAAATCGCTGTTTCCCTACATCCTGATATTGGCAGATATTGGGTAAAAGTTGAATTTTAATGTCTCATTCTTTCGATCTCCAGGGAGATGACCCACTGCCAGAGGCTTATTTTCCTCTCGCTATTGAGAGCACATGCATATATATAAGGGAAGAGTCGAGACAAATAGCTGTTGGCTGAGAGCTAGTTAAGGTGTATGGCCACCTTAAGTGTAAGCTGTACATGGGAGCTCTGTGTGTTCCTGTCTTGTCATTTGGTGGATTGAAAATGTAAAATGAATTCACTTTGCATCTCCTAGGGCTGTGTACAAGTTTTGTAGACCTCTGGGTCCGTTACACGGCATCTCCAGTCAATAAGAGTATGAGTAGTGCTCCAATCTATAACCATAGTCCTCCGTTCCTAAAATGAAGGCTATACACATTGATGTGTAAAACTGCAAAACTTGTCAGAGAGCTATGCATTTGTTCCATACATGCTAGTCGACCCTTTCACTGTCAGAATCTATGGAGAGTGAAACTCTGTGTGCCAAGTGGGCCAATAGCTGTTTGCGTTGTACTGCTGCATTCCCTTTCTGTACTTAGAGGGTTAAATATTGGGAAAACTTTGCTATATTCTCCATGATACCTTATTCCCTCTGCATTTTGAACACTTATTTAAATTGTAAATACTTTCCGTCTGGCGCCCATCAGTATTGTAGTTATTTATCTTGCCTTACACGTCCCATATTTAAGATGATCAATGCCGGCATATGTCATTGCTTTATCCATTTACGGACTGGTAAGAACAGGTTACATCTACTGTCTAAATGCCAGTGAATTTTCTTTAGCCCAAAACCATAAGTACCCCCATCCTGTTATACGTTCTTTGCATTCAACATGGATCTTTCATGTTCTATATTCAGTTCATACTCCTCTGACAAATCATAGTGGTTGTCCCTAATGCTGTGTCTTGAGTTGCAAATCAGACTTCTGCCACCAGTGATCACTAGATGATCCCTATGAACATTGATGGGCAATGGTATTTTCTTTGCATTGAAAATAGGGAGCATTTTTGTATATAACTGCTCCTTACATGTTCCTCTCCACAAGGAAGGGTTATGCACTGTTTGGGCAGCAGTAAGTTTCCCATATGCAGACGTGAAAAACCATGGTTTATGTCCCAGAATGTAGAACTTTATTAAATTATTAAAATTTAATGGTTACTTACAGCTGAGCAAAAAGCACTTCCTGCTGCCCAAACTGTGTACAACTCTTCTGTGCTGAGAGATGCACTTAAGGAAAGTTTGCTAATGAGCTGTCCTTCAGAAAGAAGAAAATCGACTTGAGTCTCTCTTTTGTAGACCATGGTTTCTGAGTTCCTGTTCTTAGTCAATATAAAGAAGGATACAGTGGTCCCTCAAAATGCAATATTAATTGATTCCGAAGCGACAATTGTATGTTGAAAGCATAACTCTATGGAAAACTGGTAATTGGTTCCGAAGCCCCAAAATGTCACCTAACATAATGCAAAAGAATATAAGGCAGATAACTAATCCAGATAAAGCAAGTCCTAACCTATAACATCATAAAGAGCTGATGGAATCACTTTCTATAATGAGGACAGGAGCTTCTTTGGCTCATGTACTTTAGACACCATGTACCAGAAAAAAGAAAATGGAAACCTCACCTGGTGTCCAAAGGAGCCGCTCAACCTGGCAAATGTTCTGTACTGCTCTTCACGTGTAGCACCGCACTGGACTGTATAAAGAAGCGCAACTAGACCACCAATTACTGAATTCACTAAATTATTATTACTGATGGTTTACAAGTAAAATGTTCATGGTGATTGGTTGGATCTACCAGTCAGTCACATGCCAGTGTCTAGGACATTGTACAGTGAGTGTGGTTTCAAGATACAATGTCCCAGAACCAAACCATAGTATGAAGAAGCTATTGTATCTGAAGCAATTGTAAATTGCACTTGTAAATTGAGGGACCACTGAACTGGTTAAAAAGATGCCTTCGATGCTGCTCAGTGAAGCATTGCCTGAAAACAGTCTTCATACATCCCTGTCTGTCTTCATTGAGAATTGGGGTATGTTCATAATTTGAAGATTTCTAGGCAGATTCTTCCTTGAAATCCTTCTTGAAACCTGAAAGAAAATAATTCCCATTGACCTTAAGGTTATGTTCACAAGGCTTCATTGCGAGGTGTAATTTGGCGCGTAATTGTGCTGCAATCCTCCTTACACCCTGCAAATACAGTAATTCATAGCTCTCATTAAGTGCTATGATTATTTGCTGTCTTTACCCGACGTGTATTACGTGCCGTGAGAAAGAAGTGACGTCCCTTCTTCCCGGGGAAAGTGTAACTCAATGGGAGCCAGCACAGAGCATTTTAGAAGTATGCGCTGGCTCCATACAGAGTGTACTTCTAAAACACCCGGCGTATTGTGGCACGCACAGGCAGGTGCTGCAATACGCTGTGTGAACTTAGCCTAATAGAAAATACACAATGTAGTTTATACAAAGTGTATTTTCGGCACGTGGTCAAAAGAAACTTTAAACCAGCTCGTTCTTTGGCCATATCTCACACAGAAAATGCTTGGAAACTTACTATTGATGTCAATGGGATGGCTAAAATTATCATGCAATAAGTGTGCAAAACAATTGTATATGTGTTAAATGTGGATTTTAACATGGATCCATGTCCAAAGCAAATATGCATGATCTGGACTCTTTCTGACTGCAAACCACCTGTAAAACCAAGTCTGAAAAACATATCTAAATCCTCATGAAATAAGAAAATAACAAAAAAAAACCACACTTTGGACAATGGAGCTTGCGACGTCAGAATCCTTTTGGATTCCATGTTTAAATCTTACCCTGTCGTGTGAACTTCCACCCACTTGAACTTAAAGGGGTTTTGCCACTAAGTGAGTTCCTTACCTCTTATCTGCTCAGGAGAGAAGATAAAGCATGCTGAGTCATGAACAGCTGCAGGGGTGAGAGGGAGAGGGGTGAGCAGAGTGAGGAAGAATGGAGCATCTGCAATGTTTACGCAAATAATTACATTACAACCAGTGGATTCTCTATACAAAAGACACAGGCTCATTCACTGCTTTTTCTCACCAGTCCCTTGCAAGCTCTTTCATGTTCCCTGTCATCAGATAAGAAGTGCAAACCCAAAAGGGGGGCCAGATCAGCTCCTGTCAGTGTCCTGGTCCTGTTTAATGTCAACTTTCAGTAAATTTAGAAAATTGATTAAATACCCATTTTGGAGGATCCCACGTCAATATTACATCGTGGCAAAACCCCTTTAAGGCATTTCTCTAACCACCTAGTACTCTGCATTATACTGACAAGGGACGAGAACCCCCAAAACAGCTGTCTTCATATGGGGGATTCGCTTATTTTGGTTTGGATTAGTTTTCTGTTAGAGGAGACCTCATTTGCAGATGTCTATCACAGATCAGTCCTTTTATCATGGCTATTTTAAATGCTGTGTACCTAAAAAAATGTAAAACTACAAATTACTATTGTGTTGTGCAATTATTGGTGCAGTCTATGCAATCTATCCTGAATTGCACAGGTTGCAATAACAGATTATAATGTATTGCATCTTCATTTAGTAGAGACAACCAATTCTATGGCTTTATGGTTGCATTGAGGGGTTTCAGCTATAGATGGTCACTTATTGGGGTACGTGTAACGGGCATCCTCTACTTTATCTAGTTATTCTTAATGTTACTAAACCAAGTACTCTGTGTGTAAGGGTTCTTTTCACATCTGTGTTGTGATTTCCATCATAAACTGAAACCACAAAGCAGTGCTAGATGTGTTGCACGATGGACACCTGTGGCAACCAAGGAGGTCCAATGACTTCTAATTCATTCTGCCGCAGTGTCTGTCGTTGTGACGTGAAAAATAGTGTTGCATTTGCAGCTATTCTTCCTGTCACAATTGACAGAGCCTCACTCATCCATTCGGATGCGAGTGTGAACAGTCTCCATTACATGAAAGCTTTGAGCATCAATCTCTGCTGCAACTCGTGAAAGTACAGAAAGTATCATTTAGATACATGGCGTCTATCCCCTTGGTTACACATATGAGACAGTTGTACCAGGTACAACACTCTGCTGATTAAATTCATTGGCCTCTATAGTCACCCACTGATTTTGATGGGCATTCTTCAATGTTTTGTTCTCCATACAGTACAGCTCCTACCAATAGGGCAATAAATCTAATTGCTCCAGTGCATATGTATCACTCATATCACATAGTGGTGATCAGGACATACATAGATGGACCTGCATGTGGTTTGTGTTTTTTGAAAGTGCTAAGTTTGTAGGTTGTATGCAGTCTGGCTTGCGGTACCATTTCAGCATCTACATCTTGAATGGAAAACTAGATTTATATTCTGTGTATTGGGTAGGTAGGTACACAAGGACTGAGGATGCATCATAAATCTGACTTTCACTGGATCATGAACATTCAAATAGCACGGTCAACATGCCTGTGCTGTATCCTCTGTCATATTGTGTGGCTGAATATAGTCCAAAGCCAGTAGACATTGGTTCCATGCTCATGTCAGGTTTTTTACCACTTGAACCATACAAATTGCACTATTCTGATTATATGTATTAACGCTCATTTGTTTAAAATCTTAAAATTCGTTTTGATTTTAGATTTTTGTTCCCCTTTCGCTGTCATCGGTCAGTCACTTGAAACCCTGGCTTTACCGTCAAGATTGAATTGACTGTATTAAAACTTTACCCCATTTATGCTGGGCTTACACGGCATTTTTGACACACTTTGCAGCAGTATTTGTAAGCCATAACTGGAAATGGGTCCAAAACACAAAAGTACAAGCATTTTCATTAGTTTTTCTCTGCATAGGCTCTACTCCGGGTTTTGGTTTACAAATACTGCTGCTGCAAAAAAAAAAGAGTATGAACCCAGCCTTAGGTAAATGTGAGCTCAAGTGTGACTTTACGCTTATGCTTGTTCTACCCAGGTCTACACAAATCAAGCACTTCCCAGACATTGCAGAGAAGCCTCACAAGTAGATACAGAAATATCTAAAGATATGAGAACACCACCAAACCGCTGCTTTCATATTTAGTTGTGACCTGACTGGAAGGATGGCATTGGGGTATCATTGGAGTTGATTCCCTGCTGTAGCCCTAACCATTTGAATAATAAATGAAGTCCATACATGTATCGTGTAGGTAAAGCAGCCCTAGAGCTGGCTTCTTTTGTTTTAACCTATTTTTTCACTTTGCTAAAAATGTTCACACACGTGTGTTTTGGGTTTTTGGGTTTTTTTTGTTTTTTTTTTTTAAACATTTGGTTAAAGAAAAAATAGAATGTAACCTACTTACATTCATTTTTCCTAGATTTTAAAAAAACATTCTGGTAATTTCGTATAAAATTTTAGTGCAGAAAAAATGTAAAAAAAAAAAATCCATTAACAGATGTTCATTGACCTCCATGAATCTATCTTATAGGTATACAATTCGGCGCTGATGAGCTAACCTAAAACATTCTTGTTACAGCTCAGTTTTTTTAATGGAGCATCTCCTCACATGTCCAAAAAAAAAAACATTTACTAGTGACATCACTGTGCGTCTTCTAAATTCATTCTCTGTAAGTTTATTCCAGTCATAGGATTTTTGGTTTAATTTTCAATTTCAGCTTAAAACCATATCAATTGGCACAGTATTGTGGACCTGGTTTAGAAATAACTCTCTAGGTACTTCAGAGAAATGACTGACTCCCGAAATTCAGCAGTTTTACAATCCACACTGCAACCTGTTTCCGTCTCCTTGACTATAAAGTTTTATAAGAAAGTGGCACACTGTAGTATGATGTATGTGATAAGCAGATAAATATTTAGGTTTTGTTGCACAGTGTTTCATGCTATCTATGCAAAATGATCTCTAGGGCTGCCATGTACAACCACAAGAACACTTTTTATAATTTCTTGGGATTAGTGCATCAAAATATTACTTGTTTTTTAACATACGTGCTTTCCAGGTTAAGAATATATGAAACATTTGTACCCACACTATAACTAAAGGTCTATGTATTCTTATATTAAGGGTTTTTTCTTACTTTGTTACTACATACATCATTCTAACACTTAGGGCTTGTCCCCACGGCACGGGTTTTCACTCGGTTTTACAGACTGTTTTTGGTTTTGAAAACAGTCTGTTAGCTGAGTGTCAACTTTTAAAATGGACCTTAATGGAAACTCATGCAGCGATTCCCCACTGCACGGGTTTTCCACCAGGCGGTTTTTCAGACCGCCGGCGGTCCGAAAAACATTGAGCGTGTTCATGCTTCTGCCTGGTTTTCGGGCAAATTATGAACATTTCAATGCGAGGGGGGGAGGGCTTTTAAAAGCCAGCCAATACAAAACCGTGCCAATACCGGTTGGGATTTCCGACCAGTATTTGCATTGTGCCATGTGAACGGCCCCTTAAACCTATGAATGTCGGTGTTGGGTGGAGGAACACTTTCGAGTACTGTAGTGCAGGTATTACTGTCCCTTTATGTTGAGCAGTGGTATTCATCTATTTTTTGTACCATCTGGGCTGGCATACTCACAAAGTTGGTACCTCTGTTTCTAGACTTGATACGACACCTGCCTGTTCTACTTTTCTGAATCAGGAAATTGGTTTGCTTTTTGTATTTCATGATATTGTTGAGAGAAGTGTGGATATGATAAATAGTGCCTATGATTTATTTATGTTTGCGTAATAAAAAGGATCTTTTTGAATGTGGATTATTTTTGTGCCAATGCAGTTGAATTTTCATTTTTATGTAAGCAAGCAGATTGTGTAACTTACTGCTTCCAAAGTTATTTAAATCTTTTGTATGTGTTAATAAAAAGTGTACAAATTGTAAAAATACAGATTTATTCTTAACACTGTGTATGCCTGCTATTTATTACATGTCCTTTTTTTTTTTTTTTTACGCTGTACATCTCCAATGAGATTGTACTGATTAGTCTGTCTTTTAAAAGGTTGACCTGTGACACCTCCTGACAAGTCTGTTTTAGTAAACCCTTGTATTTTATCTGTGGTATTAATGAATCAGTAAGGTGGGTGTTACCCATTCTACTTTTCAAAGGGGTGTGTCCCTGCACAAATTGACTGTTAGCACTGTTTGGACAATGTCCGTGACGCTCCCCCTATTGGTAACACCCATCTGACAAGTTCAATAATATATTTCTAGAAGGAATAACGAACAGGAATGCACATGAAACTCTGGGATCTGCATTCCTTTTTGTTCAGTAGGAAGCAGCACTGAAGTTAACATTGTGAACTACAATTCAGATTTTTTTTTTTCTCAAACTGATTTCAAATCCGAAGTGTGGCAAAAAAAAAGTAACTTCTGGTAGCTTAAACAGATTTAATCCATGCAGAAATCTGAGGGTTTTACCTTGGATTTTTGCTGTAGACTTGACAATGGATTGTCATAGACAAGACCCTTGAAATCGGTTTGCACCATTTCAAGCCTTTTGGGGTACATCCACACGACATGGTTTTCTCATTGGATTTTCAGACTGGTTTGCAGATTTCAAAACCAACAAGAAACCATTCCAATAGACTTTAATAGAAAATCTGCTAAGTCTACACTCAGCGGATTTTCAGCCACACTGATTGTAAGCCCCCGGCATTTCGAAAGACTTGGAACACGCATAATCTTCCGCCTGGTTTTCGTGCGGAAGGTGTGCAATTCAATGGTTCAATGGGTGAAGCCACAGAGGACAGAACCATCCTCGTAAACCGTCAAAAGACAATAAAATCGAATCCGACCGACTGTGTGGCTGTACCCTTACGCTACAAGCCGTTTAACTCTTACACACAAAGCTAAATTTCTCAGATTGCAGTACAGCAAGGTGTGTTGGGTTCATACATTGCATATTTATTGCAGAATTTCAGTTGTGGAATTTTCATGTCAATGGGAGTTCCGAATATAGCGGAGCACACTTGTTCTGCTTTATTCAAAACTCCCAAAGAAATGAATAGAGAGAATGGATGCAAGCCCCACCCTCCTCATTTTCATAGCTATGAGATGACTTGTTAACAGAAAATGATTTACTAGAAACACCCCTTCAAGTAACAAATTGAAGTACAATGAAAATCAAGGTGATTTCAACAAACTTGGAACCAATTGAAAGAATTTGAAGCCGATTCTAGGCACGCAGCAGATTTAGAATTCTATGGCCTGGTAGGTCTGTTGCATATTCCTGCACCTACTGAAGTCTGTGGCAAAATTTGCATGGTTTTGTCGCAGATATTGGTAAGGTGATCTGAGCTCATTTACCCGAGTCTGTTCCTTGTGAATGTAATACAGACCCTAAAATCTGACCTTCAGTCATCTAAATGTGGCCTAAAAGAGTGCTGACCAGAAGATGGTATCTGCTGCAATGTAATTGAATTGCACTATGTTCCGTACCCAGCAGGGAGTTGTTGGGAGAGGTGCACTTACAAGTAACTAGGCAAATTCTGAATGCAACTGTGAATTTGAATAGATATTAAAGAGCCTCAGCTACTCTGTGCAAACAAATCTTGAGTGACATCCGTAATGTACTCTCTTAAACACCATTAGTTTGATTATAAGCTGCAGGGGAAATTGTTCAAATGTAACATGCTGTGAACTGGCAATTAACAAAGTAGTACTGTACAAAATAGAATACATGGCTTCCCTAGTATCTTAAATTCTAGCTCATAATGCATGTGTTCTTGGGGGGAAAGGATGGGGGAAACGATATTCTTGTAGGCTGATTTAAAGGTAGATAGCAGCTAACGCCATGTTGGCTTCTCTGCTTGTCCTACATTTACATGGAGAGCTGTGTAATGTGCTTCACCCTCTTTCCCCTCTGGGGTTTTTACATTGCACTCGTTTTTTTCTCTCCCGCCCCCTTCTAAAAGCCATAACATTTTGGTTTTTTTCCCATCTACATAATATTAGGTTTAGTTTGTGGTACAGAAAAATTCTTTGTAGGGTGGAACATGAAAAAAGCTCAATTGCATAATTTAAGGGGGCTTTAGTTTTTATGGCGTTCACTGTGCATATAAATGACATGTTATCTTTATTCCGCAGGTTGGTATGATTTCGGTGATACCAAAATTTTTGTGTTTTTGTTCTATCACAATATAGATATATATTTGTTTAAATTTACTTTGCTATTCTGAGTACAATAACTTTTCATATTTTTCTTTCATAAGTGGGGGCTTTTTCTTTTTGCAAGCTAAAGTGTGGTGGTTGTTGGTACCATTTTGGGATATGTGCTATTCTTCTGTTTTAAATTTTTTTGGGGGGGGGGGGGGAGGCAAAGTGACTATACAACAAATATGCAATTTTGTTTGTTTTTCCCCTATGGTCTTTACTGTGCAGGATAAATGTTATGTTGTAATATATCGTACTCTTAAATGGGTTCTCTCTTCAAAGCTCATCCGTAATGATGGGGACAGTAAAAATACTTTTGCAATTGGTTTGTGTTACCTAAATAATATAGTTTAGCAGCCTGAGATCGGTCCACACCCCCTTTGCTGTGATTGTTTGATATTTAGTTCAGGCCTGGTCAAGACACGCCCACTATGTTCTGTTTAGCTGCCTGCACACTCTGTACTTACTCCCATCTGAGCTGTGGTAAAATGAAAGTGAAACTGGCTATCTCCTCTTTCTGTGCTGGCTGTGTCTGTGTAATAAAGGCTGCCTGAGCTCTCTATGTTCCTCTCCCTATGTGAAGGATCTCGGCAATAACAGAGTCTCTAGCTGTTAGGGTATGTTCACACGGCATGTTGAGTCCGTGTGAAGATACGCTTTTAGAGACGTGTTTGGATCAGTCTGTCGGACCCCAAACACGTATCTAATAATGAGCAATGTAATTTTACATTGCTTTTAACTTGAAACGCGCATCGCTTTCACACGAGTGATTACCGATGCGTGTTTCATTGCGTCTTTCGGATCCGTTCCAAGAATTGACATGTCAATTCTTGGTCTGGAAGGCACAGCAGGAGCCCTATAATAAACTTTAGGGTGCGATCCTGCTGCATCCAACACGCATCCAAACACACCATGTGAACGGCCCCTTCGATTTACTCTTTCCCCATACAACACAGCCTTATACAGTCAGTTCCCCTCTACCTCCTGCCTGATAACAGAAGGGGGAGCAGTTTTCATTTTTCACATATGTGTCATCATTTCAGGCTGTATGTTAATTTTTTTACCCCGTGCGGGTGTTCTGGTTAAAAGGGAGTTTGTGGAGGGAGGGTGACAGCTTGCAGGCATGAGAACTGCCCATTGGGGGGTCTACGGCTGTGACATCGTCTCTCTCTTCCACTATTCACACAGAATGATGATGATGACTCAAGAGAGAGCAGGGAAGACGCCTACTGGGAGGAGAGACCCGCCCTTGAATTTGAAACTGTAAGAGAAAGAGAAACTGCTCATGTCTGCGAAAGCCTTTGGTGAGAAAACCGCTTTAAGGACACAGCTATGTGCAAATATGAGGTGTTTTGAACTTTTAATGTTTTTAAAAAAATTTTTTTTTTTTTTTTTTAAACTTGTTTTTCCCTAAAGTTTTTCTGCATTCATTGTTTTAAAGGGGTTCCTATAAACCTTTATTAGGGCCCTGGCTCTCATGACAACCAAGGTCACCAATGACCTAGTAACCGCTAAAGTCTCACATCACTACTCGATCCTTCCTTTTAGACTTCCTTCCTTTGACACGTTGACCATTCCCTTCTGCAAAAAACCCTCCCCTCCCTGGCATCAGGGGACTCGCCCTTTCCGGGATTCCTCATCCCCATGATCGGACTTCGTGTGTTCACTCTGCCCCAAAACCCCCTACTCTTGCCCTTTCCTGTTGGTGCCCCCCTGGGGGTCAGTCCTGGGCCCACATTTTCTCTATCTAACTTTTTGGCCTGGGTCAGCTATAGCCCCCAAAAAGGCTTTCAAACCATTATGTGTGACCCCCAACTTTACTCTCTGGCCGGACATAAACTCTCTACTGTCCCGGATCCCGGGATGCCTGTCGCCCATATCCTCCTCCTTTCCCCCTCTTTCCTAAAACTTAATGTTGAAAAACTAAATTTTAAATCCCACCGTCCCACTCCACCCCTCCACCTAATTTCTATTACAAAAAGGCTCCCCACTACCGGTCCCGCAAGTCGCCCCTTTGGGAAACCCCTTGATCCGCTTTTCCTTCAAAACCAACCCCCCAAACGTCACCTCCACGGGCCCCCTCCACCTGAAAATATTTCAGAATCCTCATTCCTAAACCCTGAAATACAAAAATGTGGTCCATGCCCTTGCATCTCCGCCTAGACTACTGAAACACCCCTTCTCTGTGGCCTCCGTCAGTATCTTGTCCACTTCAATCCCCTCAAAAATGTGCCCCTCTTATCCACCTCTCTTTGCTCTCCCCTGCCTCGCCAATCCTTTCACTGGTGCCCTACCCAGTGCGTTAATTTCAAGTTACTAAAAGTGACCTACGGGCCCCCATAAACCCCCCCTCCCAAATCCTCCTTAATTACAGTTATCCCCCACCAATCTCTTCTCCTCCAGGGGCCTTCTTTTTGCTTCCTCTTATCGCTCCTCACAAACCGTCTCTAAAAATTTTTCTCGGCTTTTCCCCCCACTCTGGAACTCACTGCCCCAAAACATCAATTTCCCCACCTTCCCAGCTTCAAAAGAACCTGAAAACCCCCTCTTTTCAGGATTTCCCTTTAAATTTTCCCCCCTCTATCCAACCTCCACAAACCCGTTGCCCCTCACCTTTTTTCTTCTCCCCTTCCTTTAGTTGTAAGCCCCCGGGGAGGGTTTCTTTCCTCTGTGCCCGTTGATTGCACTACGTCAGATTGAATTTGTTTGACTTTGTTATGTTTGAAACCTTCTTGAATGTAAAAGCCCCCTTTGGAATAAATTTGGCGTTTCTAAAAATTTAAAAAATTTAATAAAAATTAACCAGACAGTCCCCTCGATTGTGTTGCAGTGGGGCCGATTAGTAGAGCGCCGGTGCATTTTGTAATCAGAGGAGACTCTGGTCATGTTTACCACGTAATCTCTTCAAATGACCAGGCTCAGCGTTCTCTCCAATCACGCCCACCAGCAGCCCATTTCAGCTGTAATTTACAGCTGGCACCTGCAAGGTTTATGGGGGGGTTGGGGGGGTCACAGGTGGTATTCTGCCACGATATACTTTTAGGGAAAGTCCCTGAGAGGTTGTGAGGGATTTCGTAAAAGCTAATGGAAAAACGGGGGACTCGTGACTTTTAAGTTCCGCGTGGGGCCTTTTTGCATGTAGAGGGGGTTTGCAAGGGATTTGGGTTTAAGGTAATTTTTTAATTTGGTTTTAAACCTTGAAAAAAACTTTTAAGCCATGCAGTAAAAACCCAAAATGTTACTTCACATGAAGATGAGAAAGTCTGCTAAAAAAAAGTTTGGGATGAAGAGAAGAAGAGGGTTAAAACTGATGTAGAGAGAGGGGTGGAGAAGGGGGAAACTTTGCATAAATGGGAAGTTTGGGGTTTAAAGGGGCAGGAAGTAGATAAAAAACAATGAAAACTTTAGCCAGAGGGGGGCCAGCTTTTACGAAATTATAGGAAAAACAAAAAACATTGCTTAGTATTTTTATGAAGCTGTTACAGCATACCCCCCGTCTGAAATCCTTGGTTTTTCACTACACTTTCCCCCAAAAGTTTTGTAAATTTTTTTTCTTTTTGTAGAATGATGATTCGGGAAACCCTGAAAGACAAATGTAAAAAAAAACAGACAACAATAACTTTTAAAAACGTGTTTCAGGATAAAGTTCAATTGTAAAAATCCCTAGCGGGGATGTTATGAAAGTTGGTGATGAGCAATTGAGTCAATGTAATTGAAATTTCCCTTTTTTAGAGTTATATGGTTTAAAGTTGAAAAAAGGGGGAGGGTTTTTTGGGAAATTTTCCAATGTTAGTTATAAAGGGGACATTTCCGTTCAGTAAAAAGGAACCTACTGCACATTACGTATAAACAAAACTTTCCCCCCCCCCCTTAGTGTAAGTTTCTGCAGGAGGCGGTTGTGCCCACACGTCCCAAACCAGGGACAATCAGTAATATCATCTTTAGGGGTAAAAAACACTTTTGCATCCCCAAATTGAACAAAAACCCTTGGATGGTGGTACGAGCTTTACCCATCTGGGAAGGGGTTCAAAGCGGTGCCCCCATTCAAGGGGGGACCTTCTTTCAGGACTTGGTGTGGGGTTTTCATTCAGGAGAATGCGGATCGTTGTCAGGGCCCTTGGGGAGACTAAAGTCTTTTTCACCAGATGTTTTCTTTCTCCCCGTTCACCCAAGAACTCGGGGAGTTTTCACCCAAAGGGGTTTTTTGGAAAGGGCACAAAACAAAACGACGGTTTTGTTTTTTTTCCAAAACCCGGCGGGTTGAGGGTGGGGGGGGAAAACAAAATTTGCCATGCTTAGGGTTAGAGGTTTTCCCTTTAACCCTTTCGATGGGGTTTAATAAAAATAGACATAAAAAGCGTTTAGTTTGATTGTTTATGTAACCTGGGGAAACCCTTGTGTATTTGGAAAAACCAAATGTCACCCCAACTTTGAATATAAGTTTCACGTGAATAAAGTCTGCGATTTCTACAGAATTTACAGCGCCAAAAAGTTCAATTTTTTGGGATGGTGTGCTCTGTTTTAGGAGCTTTTTTAAGCCTTTCCAAACGGAACCCCAACATGAACTTTACAGCAATTGTAAATTTTCCTTTCCCAGGTAGGCAGACCCCAGGAGGGCCCTCAGTGATGCTTTGAGAATATGGGGAAAATTCCCTTCTTGGCTTGTGGTGAGAGATGCGGGGAATGTAGCAAGGGGGGAATTTTAAATCCTTTTCCAAGGTGTGCAGGGATTCTTTCCGGGACTCCACTTCCCCCTGCTTGTAAAAGGGGCGGGGAGAATCCCAGTCCTCAATAGTTTTGGGGCTGTTTTTAGTGGGAAATTTTTGCCCTGTACAGTAAAAGGGCGCTACAAACCCCCAGGGATCATTTGGGCTGTTCCCCAAATGAGAGGACCCCCACGTTTAATGAATGGTTTTTCTGTACAATTACCCTTAGAAGCCAAGAGAATCATTTAAAAAGCCCCATTAAAACCCCAGACTTCTCTGAATGGAGGGTTGTCTACCCCAAGGTTCAAGTTTTCTAAACTCTGGGCCCAAAAAATCGCGGGGCTAAAAGGGCTTCAAAACCGCAGTACTGTTGGGAAGAAAAATTTTTGCAACGCAGCCCAAGTTTAGACAGCATACCTTTTTGTCCTTTTGAGCAGGTTTTGGCTTCTTCTGCTGGGGGCAAGGTTTGAGTGCGGCCCACGTAAAAAGGTTTTTTTAAACCCAAAGTGACGAGCACCCTTTCCCCAAACTCCGACTCCCCTTTCAGACCCGTCCTTTGTGGCCATAAGTAGCGACAGAGGTAAAGGACCGTTACCGAAAAATTTGCCCCTTCATGGGGTCCCTCGATCATGTTTGGGGAAAACAGAAACTGGGGGTAATTTCTGTGGTCTTTCGTTCGTTAAAAATTGGAAAACTTTTGCTCAATGTGGGCAGAAAAATGGGGACTTTTCCTTTCTAAATTTTCAAAAGTACTCCTACCAAGCTGTTGGTGGGTTTTCGGGCCTGGGGAGGAGAACATCGTTAAAAGGGAAAACGCCTTTGAGTTTCCCACTGGGTCAAACACCCCCCCTTTGATTTGGGGGGTTTTTCGGGGGTTTGATGCACCCCAAAAAAAAAGGGAAGATCCCCGGGCATTCTTCTGCTCTTGCAAAGGGGGGGGAGCTGCTCCTTGCGTGGTTTCCTTGAAAAATTTTTTTTCCCATAAAGGGCACAAAAGTGATTTTTAAATTTCGGGGCTTGTTTTTAGTGTACTTTTGCAAGGAAAATAAATTTGGGTTAATCCCTTGTTCCGGTTGTTGGGAAAGCCTGGCTCTTTCAGCCCGAAAGGAAAAGGGTGAAAACCCAAGGGGTTTGATTGACCCTTGAAGCATTCTTGCCCATTTTTTTGAAAAAACTTTTTATCTTTTTTGGGACAAGGCTACTTTGTTTCGTCTTGGGGTGTGTGAAAACCCCGCTCCCCCTTTAAGAAAATAAATAAGGCTGGGAATGATTTTCTGGTCCCTTACTAAAATTTAAAAAGATGCCCCCTTTCCCTTCGAAAATGAGGGAGGGCATGGCTTGAAGTGATTTGTGCGCCCTTTTGGTTGGGGCCAAAAAGGGTTTTTTAAAGGAGTTACTCAAAGGAGGGTTTAAAAAATCCTATCCAAAACACATTACCAATGTTCCCAACCCCTGGTTTAAAGTTTTTGTGCTTAGGGGGGCATACCCTGGACTTTTGCATTTTTTGCTTTTCCCTTATGGACTTCAGTGGGGTTTGTTGATAACCCAGCTTCGGGAGTCGGAATTTTCTTCTTTATCATTCAGGTTTTGGGTTTAAATTTAAAATTTAATTTGGTAGGGATTTTTGGTTTTCCCTTTTAATGGGAAAGGGGTACCCGGGGGCCTTCTCCCAAAAGGGTCTCTTTGCGCCCGGGGCAAAGTTTTTAAGGGTGTATGGTTTTGCTTCTCCCTTTATACCGAAGTCTCAAAAAAATTAGGCTTTGCTAGAGACCTTTTGCTTTGTTCGTTTTTTTATGGCTTAAACACCCTGGGGGCCCTTTTCGGGATTCCCCTTCGGGATAGACACCACTAGACACCCCTTGGGCCCAAACGGGCACGGGGCCATCCTCTTTGGGGACATATTTCCCATGCAGGAGGGGGAAAAAACAGTGGTGTTGCTGAAGTTTGGGAGTAAATGGCCCCCCGGCCATGGTTGTGAGGGCTTTAGTGTTGCGGGTTGTCGGGAGAAGGGGGTAGGATGCAGGGCTAAAAAAGGGTTTTTTAAAAATACTGCTTTCCCAGTACACTTGATGACAGCCTTACAAGTTTTTTGGGCAAAAGGGTTTTGAAAAAAGGGCCCAACACTTGAAAACCCCACTCCTATTCCCTTTAAGCTTTGTCTCTGCTTTTCTTGCAAAGTCTTTCCCCAAAACCCCAAAGACATTTTTTCATGGTTGAGGTTTTTTGGGTGGTTAGGAAAATTTCGATTAGGGTTTTTGTTTTTATGGACAGGGGTGTCCTGTCTAGTGGTCCCCAGGATGCGGGAAAAATGGGATACCCTTTTTCCAAAAACAGAATTTGTTCCCCTAAGTTCTACTTTTGCTTTTTTGGTTTTTCATCCCTTGGGTTGATGATAAGGGGGAAAGAGCAGATTCTTTTGAAGTAAAAAAACTGGGTTCATTCTTCTTCCGGGGTTTGGGGCACTGATGAATCTGGAAAAATAGGAAAAGGGGGTGGAAAGGACAGTTGGTTCTCTTTTTGTATCTGGACCCCATGTTTGCCATTTTTTCTTGCTTTCCCATATGGTAATTTGGCCCAATTTACCGGATTAAAAAACCATGAGCTGTATAAAGGGGAAAACTCAGTAAAAGACGACTTTGGATCCATTTTAGCCGACTACTCCTTTGGGGTCCCCTCAGGTTTTAAAGTTTTCCGGTTTTGCCCTTGTTGGTGATTTTTGGGGAAAAGGTATGAAGTCTTTTTAAATAAGGCACTTTCTATAGCTTCGAACTGCCTAAGTTTTTTCAAGTTTTTCCCCATCCCAGCAAAAAAGCCCTTTTTCTGGTAAACCCGCATGAACTGTTTCTCAATGTCTTTACTCTTTTCTGCATTTTTTTGGGCCAAACCCACTTTACAAGAAGTCAAGCTTTCCTTGGCAGTGGGGTTTTAAGATCATTGATTATTGCTTCAAAGGTTTAGATTTCCAGGTCGGGTAATTTTCGCTTTGGTCATCGAATTTTTGAGGGGGCTAATGTTTTTTGCCCCCTGCGTATCATTTATTAGAAAAAGTCTGCCCATGTTGTTCCCCCAACCTCGTGTCACCAGATTACCTTGTGAAATCCCTGGGGCGTAAAAGATTCTCTGGTTAAGGGGGCTGGGGATGAATTAGGAAAAAATGTGTAGCTAAGGGGGTTTAAACTGGGGGTTTAGTCTCTGGAGGATTTGTTGTGTGATTTGGGAAATTACCCTTTTTTGGAAAAGGTGGCATCCTCTGATGCTTTCAGGTACGAAAGGGGGGTAGGGTTTTAAATGGCGTTGGTGCTTATGACATAGCAGGTGGTTTCAGGGAAAGGGGATTGCTTTAAACCAAAGTTTGTTTGGGGGTGCGGTCAGGGGTTTCCCTTCTGCAGGGATGGAGAAATCTAGGTTAGTGTCTTGGCTTAATGCTTTTTCGAAAAACCCCTTTTAAATTGGGTAACGGCGTCTGCTTCCTCCTTCCCATTTGGAGAATCTTTGGGTTTGGGCCCCTGTCTTGCTTGTCTTTTAGCCATTTTTGCTTTTTTCTTTGAGCCAAATGGGGTTCCTTCTTGGCAAAGGAAATATGAGTAGCTTTTTTCTGGTCAGCACGGAATTTTTATCAGGGTTGTCATGCAAGTTGACCTTCTGGAGCGGGAGCCCCTTAATTGACAGACGCACCGTTTTGAAGCTCGGATGCTTTCCTTTTTGGGCCCCCCGATAGCCCCCTTCCCCCCCATGGCCCGGGGGATTTCCCGCCCCTTTTCTTTGGCGGCCCCCTTTTAAAAACGGCATCTTTTGTTTGGGAAATAAATTTCTCTCCCCGCTAAATTCTGCTGCGGCATTTATCAAAATCAGCGTTACTCAAGGGAAAGTGATTACTTAGCAACCCGCCGTGTTTGGGGGTTCATTTTGGGGAGATAAACGATTCCTTTTTTGGGGGTTTTTGGGTTTCTGGCGTCAAAAATGGGCTAGCGGGGGAAAGGCCCCGCCCCTATTAGTGTTCAGTTCTTTGCCTTTAAAAAATCAAAATTTTTCACGGGAAAAACGGAAATTTTTATTTTTCAAAGTTCTCTCTAATCTTTTGCGTGGGTTTGCTGAAAAAGTTTTAGATTGTGCCCAAATTTTTTCTTCCCCGGGAAAAATGGGCTCTGTTTTTTGAAATCTGAAATCTTTGGGTTTTCCCCCGATGCTTTTTTCTAGATGCAGCGACAGGGAGCTATCAGAGCCTTTTTTGGAAATATTAATCCCCGTTTTTTTGTGGTACTGACTCTTTAAGATGGAGCTGCAGCTTGTGCACGCTGGTTTTGGATGCTGTGTGCCCGCTAAGGGGAGGACAGCTCTGGGGCTTGCTTGCAAACTGTGTGGGTCTTGCAGGAACTGCAGATTCAGCTGTGTTTTTACTATTTGACAGATATCGTTTGGAAAAGTCCCCGAGAGGGGGTTTTGAGGGATTCTCAGTTTTAAGCTAAAGGAAAAAACAGTTTAAATCGCTGACATTTAAATTCCAGCGTTGTGCCGGGTTTCAGTAGAGAGGATTTCAAGGGGGGTTGCTTAAGGGACAGTTTTAATGGATTTTCCTTGAAGAAAATGTATTTCAAAGCGGTCAAAACAAATGTAATTTACAGAGAAGATGAGAAAATCTGGGTCCAAGATGGAGGACGAGAAGAAGAGGACGTGATGTCAAGAGAGGGAGGAGACGAAGAGAACAATTTTATGATGGGAAAATTGGTTAAAGGAGCGGAACGTAGATATAAAAACAATGGGAAAAATTTAGCCCGAGGGGGGCCGAAATTTGTAAATAGGAAAACAAAAACATTGCTTGTATTATTTGAACTGTTACGCATAAATGACCTTATGCTGTCCTGTACAGCATTTGGGGGGTTTGGGTTTTGGGAAAAAACCTTTTACTCCTCTTGCAATGGCGTTGCTAAATGGGTCACAGTTGCGAACCCGGGCCCCAGGCCTTCTGCCACACAGTGCGAAAATGTGCTTTCCTGCGGTTTGGGGCAGGGGGAGGGAAGCTGGGAAAAGCGGCCCGGGGTACATTTATACTGGCCGCTTTGGGCCCCCTAAAGGCACGGTTAATAAATGGTGTCAAAAAAAGCCCCTGCCTTTTTGCACTTTGCCCTTTTGGGGTTTAAAAGTGTTTGTGTGGGGAAATTCTAAAAAGGGTTTTATGGCCGGGGGAAGTCATTTTTGGGAGTCTGGACGGGGGGGAGAAAGAAAAAGGAAAGAGAACGATTCTCAAAAGATAAGACGTTCCCCCTGGAGTCCCTAATGTTTAAAGCCTGTAATCCCCTTTCTGCTGCAGAGCCGGGTTCATGGTATTTTACCACTATAGCACTGTATGGTGGTAAAAAGTGGTCTTTGGGGTAATTTTTTTTATTCCCAGTAACGGTTTTATGGTATTATTCAAAAACCCTTTTTTGGTTTTTAAAGTGGCCGTGTTTATTTTGGGGTTTTTGGATATTGTTGTTATTGGTCTTTTGTTTATTGATTTTGTCTACAACAGTATAGTGGTATTACTATATGGTAGTGGTATGTGGGGTATTATTTGGCCTTTGTGTATTGTTGTTACTGGTGTTATTGTTCTTGGTATACTTGTTTGGTTAGTAACATGATGGTAATAGTGACTATATATTGGTGATAATGTGGCCCTAACGTCAATTCAGCTGTTTAGCGTAATCTCCAACAGAAAAGTAAACCCTTAATAGAAAAGACACAATTGCAGTTTTTTTCTGTTCACCTCGCAACATTTTTTTTCATTTTTTTTTGGGGGGGGGGGGGCAGAGGGAACAGACACTTTGGCTGTATAACTGCAGACATCCGGAAGTATTGGTCAACAGACAGTGTCTGGGCGTAGAAGGGCCCCAAGCTGAAGTTTTGCACCCGGGTCCATGAGTCTTTAGCTACGCCCCTGGCTCCAGAATTGTTCATTCACAGGAAACACAAGTTTTTACTAACATAGATATGTAAGGGGATGTCACAGGACCTCTTTAGTATGTGTTCTTTTATAGGGATTACACAGTGTCCTAATAGGCATATTCTCTTTAATAATCTAGTGACAACTATAATTAGTCTGTGATTCAAGATCACTAATTAGACTGTTTACCGGCTATAAAATAAGCCAGAATAACTGGTTTGTCTTGATCTCAATAAGTACACCTGAGCCACCAGTATGTAGGATGGCCTTGAATGGTGCCAGGTAGCTAGGCCTACTGTGGCTGCTGGAGATACATAACACTCCTGGCATATTAAGGTTGTAATCAGCTCAGAGTGGTGCTCTGGCACTCTGTTAAACTGGCATGGCAATCAAGTTGGTGCCAGGACGCAGATACAGTTCAATGGCTTTGGAAGTCAAGGAAAGGACTAGTTATTGGGATGCTAAAGTCATTTGTGGATTCTTCTTTGTTAATTAGGCTTAGACTAACCAATAGGGGAACAGAGGAAACCTATGCTGGGCCCCTGAGAACAGCAGGCCTGGGGTTGCTTTTCAGATAGAAATGTAAAGAAAGAGAGGCAGAAAGCAAGAGTTATGTGCAGTCATGTACAGTAGCTGTAAAATGGGCCCAAGAATCAACTCCACTGGTGGTCCCCAGTCTCATTACTGGTCCACAAGTTGCTGTTTCGTAGTGGAAAAGTGGGTAAACCATGCACTGGCTGGATCTAGTATGAAGAGCTGACAACATCACAGAGTACACTATTGTTAGCAGCTCTTACCATAAGACTAGCTGACCCTGGCTTGTGCATTTTCAGTACAGCTCGCTTCGTAACCCCCTCCCAGCATCATGATACATTTATACATCAGATGTCTGGACAGCAGGGGCGTCGTTAGGCTGTTTTATTCGGGGCTCGGGCCCCGAATAAAACACCCTGTGCCCCGAGTTCTCCCGGCCGCTTGGCCCTGGGCCTGGAGCACCGACTGGCCCTTCAGCTGCATTTTGCGTCCCTGGATGCAATGCAGCTGCGGGCTTCTGCGGAGCAGAGAGCGGGGCGCTCCCTGCCCCGCAGACATTTTCGGACCCGCAGGTCCGACACAGCCGGGGGCCGCCGGGTCCTCACAGCGCTGAGGACCCCGCCGCCGGGCCCCGTGCGCCTCAGCCGCAAACGTCGCGATTTACGTGATGTCATCGCGACGCTGCCTCTCCTCGGGCGCACAGCGCGTCATAGGCCGTGCACCCGAGGAGCTGCCCGAGGAGCTGCCGGAGGAGCGCGGGCTGAAGAGGACAGAGCGCGCTCGCCGGGGGAGTTAAGGTGAGTATTAATGTTGTTGTTTTTAAAGCGTTTACCTTCCTCAGTGCCCCCATATACTGCCTGTGCCCCACTAATCCCTGCCTGTGGCCCCCATATACTTCCAGTGGCCCCCAAATCCCTGACTGTGCCCCTATAAAGCCTGCCTGTTTGGCCCCAAAATAACTGCCCGTGGCCCCCATATCCCTGTCCTGTGGCCCTATAATTTCCTGCGTGTGGCCCTTCTAATCTCTGCCTGTGGCCCCCATATCCCTGCCTGTGGCCTCCATATCCCTGCCTGTGGCCCCTATAATGCCTGCCTGTGGCCCCCATACGCCTGCCTGTGGCCCCCATACGCCTGCCTGTGGCCCTATATACCTGCCTGTGGCCCCTATATACTGCCTCAGTGCCCCTATATACCTTCTTGTGGCCCCTATATACTGCCTGTGCCCCCCTATATACTGCCTTTGGCCCCATATACCTGCCTGTGTCCCCTATATACTGCCTCAGTGCCCCTATATAACTGCCTGTGCCCTATATTACTGCCTGTGCCCCCTATATTTCTGCCTGTGCCCCCCTATATACTGCCGTGGCCCATATACCTGCCTGTGGCCCCATATACTGCTTCAGTTCCCCCTATATACCGAACTGAGGGGACTGCTATACCTATAATTAAGGAGTTGCTGGAAAAAGTGAGGATTCTAAGATATTTGTGTCCAAATTTCCCCAGGGGGCAAGTATTGGCCGGGAGCAATCAGCATGCAGGTGTGAACCGATGGAGAAGGAAAAGGGAAAGTGAACGACGCTGATCAGAAAAGACGTCTCCGGTGAGTACTAAATGTAACAGCAGGGTAATCAATTATAATGTCCTGCAGAGTCTACATACAACTAGTATCTACCAACTATATGGCACCTGTATGGGGTAATATACAGTCCCTCACGTCTGTGTACACTGGTGTCTACCACTATCTGGTCCCTGTATGGTGGTGGTATATTGTAATCAGAGCCTGTGTACAGCTGATAGTCACATGTGGGGGTTGCGTTTGGGTCAGGGTCTGGCAGAATTATTTGAGCCTTAAGTAGTAAAGTTTTTGGGGTCTTGGTTTTTTAGGAGGGTTTTAGTAACAATCACTTGTTCTGGTAGATTTGCTTTCCCTGTATCGGTGTATGTTTTTTGGTGACTGTTTAGGGGTATTGTTATATGAAGGTGAGAAGTTCTGAAAAAGTAAATTTGTCATTGGTGATTTTTACTGTACAGTGGTCCCTGGGGGGAAGATGGAGGGAAAAAAAAAAAGTTTTGGGTTTGTGCGGGGAAAATTGTGCCCAGGAACCACAAGGTTTTTCTCTGTAAAAAAAACTTCCGCAGTTTAAAAACCAATGAGGCGCGGGGAAAAAATGTCGGGGTAAAACCCCCAAAAGGGCCCTGCCCCGAAAAACACAAAAAAGGGCCCCCCCCCCGAGCCCGGTTTGTTTTAGGCCCCCCACTAGAAAAAAAGCCCCCCTTGGCGGGAAAGGGTTAAATTTAAACATATATAAAAAGCCGCACATAGTTATGTTCGAAAAAAGGCCACAATTTTTTTAAAAAAAAAACTCACCCAACAAAACAACCCGGAACCCCAAAACCAACCCGGCCCCCAATTCAAAAAAACAAACCCTGGGGGTTTTTTTTATGGAAAACCACCCCTTTCCCCCCCGTTTTTTTTTTGGAAAACCCCCAAATTAAAACCCTCCAAAAAAACATAAAAATTTTTTTTTTTTGTAAAAATTTAAGCCCCCTTAAAAAAACCAGGTTTTTTTTTGGTCAAAAAACCACCCAAATTTTTTTTTTGGGAACCAGAAAAATTTTTTTTGTTTTTTTTTTTTTAATTTTTGTAATCCCCCCGTTCCTTTTTTTTTTTGGGTTTTTTTTTTTTTTTGTTTTTTTAAAGTTTTTTGGTTCCCCCCACCCACCCCAATTTTGGCCAAAAAACCCCGTTTTTTTTTCCCCCCAAAATTTTTTTTGGGTTTTTTTTTTTTCCAAATTGTTTTTAAGCCCTAAAAAAAAAAGAAAAAAAAAAAAGGGGGAAAATTTTTTTGGGTTCCCCCCCCCCTCCCAAAAAATTTTTTTTTTCCGAAAAAAATAAATTCCAAAAAAAAATTTTGGCAAAACCTTTTAAAAAAGGGAAAAAAAACCCAAAAAACCCACCCCCTCATTTTTTCCACCAACCCCCCCGAAGCCCCTAAATAGGGCCCGTTTTACCCAAAGAAAAAAAAAAAAATTTTTTCAAAAAATAAAAACCCAAAGGAGTTAAAAACCCTTCCAAATTCCTTAAAAAAAATCTGATAAAGCTTATTTAAAAAAATGTTTTCCAAAATCCCAAGGCCCCCTTTTCAAAAGGGGGGAAAAAAAAAAATCTTTTTCCAACAAAAAACCAGCTTTAAAAATTGCCGCCCCCAACCCCCTTTCCCCCCCCCGTTTTTAAAAGCTGGTGGAGTAGTTTTTTTAAAAGGGGGTTGGGATTTTGGACCCCCCCTAAAAAAAAAACCCCTTTTTGCTATTCCTAGGGGTTTTTAAGGGCCTTTTTTTAAAAAGGGAATTTAATTTAAGGCCCAGGGTTTTTTTTGCTTTTTTAACAGGGAGGACCCCTATAGCTTGCAAAGGGGAAAGCCCTAAAGGGTTTTAAAGGTTTGTCAGGCCAAGGTAACCCAAATTAAATTTAAAAAAACTTCCTGGGTTTTGCTGATAAGACACAGCAGGGAAATGATGTCCCTTTGACCTTTTTTTGGAGCAGAAAGAGGTTTGGAAAAAACCTAGGGAAGGGTTGTGTCCCCAAAACCCGGAAATTTTAAAAAACAATTTTTAGCTCTTGGGGGGAAGCAAAATCCAAAAAGCAATGTATTTGGTAATTTGTCTTTTTACTTTCCCTTTTCCACATGTTTAAACCCTTTCCCAAAGAAAAGGGAATAAACCCTTTTAAAGGGGGTTTCTGGGCCTTTTAACCTTTGGGGTTTCCCCTTTTTAAAATTTACCCCCCGGAGAAAACCCTTAGGTAAAATTGGGGCAGCCTCCCCCATTTTTAAATTTTTGCATTATTTGATGCCCCGGGGGAAAATTTTAAAAATTTTTGGTACAAAAAATTAAAAATGGATATTTCCACCCAAACCTTTTAAACCCCGGGTGTCAGAAAGACAATGGGCAGATACATTTGACTTTGGGGGGTATTTTTATAAAAAATACCTTTAGTCTTTCCTTGGGCCCCTAAAAAAAAAAAACCCCTGCTTTTAATATCACGGGCCTCCCCCCACGGGGAGTTTTCACTGTATGGACATTTTTACCAATTTTTGTCCAAACCAGCCCCTCAGGGGTCTTGAGTCATCATAAGTATGAGAAGTGCGTATTATAAATTTTAATGTAGTGTAAGTAGGAGAAGAGCATAATTTAGAGCTCTGTAAGAAGTGTCATTACAAGACAGGGGTGAGCCACCCTTTCTGCCATTGTTCCAATACTGGCCTGTGGTGTTGGCTCTTTTATGGCCAAAGTATTTATTTACCTAAACCCAAAAACTTCCCCCATAGGGTTATTATCCCTTCCCCATCACACTTCCCCAAAATGGCTTTACAATCTTGATTCCAAATTAACCAGTATGTTTTAAAGTCATTGGGCTGTCTGAAAACCCAATGCATGCAAACCCCATGCAGAGACTTGCCCTTGGTCAGATTCAAACCCAGGAACCCAGTGCTGCAAGAACACAGTTCTAACCACTGAGCCCATAACGTATTCAGCAGAGTATAAACAAAACAGGAAAAAAAAAAATCATTACCCTGTTTTCCCGGAAAATAAACCCTTTTGAATTTTTTTTTTTTCAATTCAAAAGTTTGGTGCTTCCTGTTTTTTGTTAAAACACTTCCCGTAAATTAATACATGTTGATTTTTTTGTTCAACCCCTAAATGTGAATTTTTGTTCATAAAAAAAAAAACCCCCCCCTAAAAAATACATCTTTGCTCGTCTTTAGGACAAAAATAATTTTAAGTTTATTTTGGGGGAAACAGGTTTTTTAAAAATTTAGATGGGCCCCCACCAAAACTCGCTTGTTTTTAATAGATCATATTGTAAGTTTTAACAGACATGGTCTTCACTTCCTCTGCACTACTTGTAAGTTATTTAGTGTTATGTTATTGTACTTTATTTGGTCTTATGTAATGTATGTAAACCCTTTTCCATTGTACAGCGCACTGTAATTAATGTTGCTTTAAAATAATAAAAACATCATGGCTGCTCTCCCTAGATTTTAATAGTAACAAAGAAACATAAAGTTCTTTTCTATAGAATAGAATAACATAGCAGAGTACAGGCAGTCCCCAGGTTACAAACGGGATTGGGACTGTAGGTTTGTTCTTAAATTGAATTTGTATGTAAGTCGGAACAGGTAGATTTATTAAATGTAACTCCAGCACAAAAGGGTTTTTTTTTTAGTTTTGGATAGTGCAGGGAAGGGCTTTTACATTTGTTTACTGTCTGTGTCCTGTTAAGAAGATTTCACCTCGTGCTGCTGTGGCATGCTGGAACTTGTCGTTCCACAGCTACATCTTCTGTGGAACATAGAACTACAAGTACCAGCATGCCCCATAAGACTCCGTTTGTAACTATGGGACAGATGTAAGTCGGAACAATGTAAGTTGGGGACTCCATGTATACTATTCTGCCTGCCAAAAAGCTTCTTAATAAAATTAAAGGGGATGTATCGCTTCCTTACTTCGGCTGATTCACACTTCTCTTAGCTTCTCAACTCTGTGAATGCAGGGGCGTTTCTTCCCCTCCCAGCTGGATGACATCATCCCCACCTTCACTGCTGGCCTGAGACTCCCCCCCCCCCCTCCCCTCTGAGTCCACATATCACTGTGTCTCTCCAGATCAGTCTTATTTTATAAGAGCTGTATACATACCACAGGCTGCATTCAATCTAATCTGAGCACTGATCTCTCACAGCTGGAGATGTATTACAGCTTTCTAAGAATGGCACAGATCTGCGTGTATGCAGGAGAGTTAGGCACAGGGTCAAAACTGTCATGTTTTCTCATTGTACAATCTGCTGCAGTTCTTTTTTCTGCTAGGTGTGGAAACAGAAAATGCTACGGCCCCTAACTCTGAGTCAGACACACAGCTCCGTGACCGACCCAGGGGCTGTACAGAATGTAAATGAGCTCTCAGCTAGTGAATTGCAAGGAGGAGGGATTAGACCCACACTGGATATCAATGTAAATAAAAACACAAGATAAGGGACACTGTGAGAACAAGGCAGCTTTGCTAATGACATCCAATTGCAAAGTTGCTTGTTTTCACTTTCCCCTTATTCTGAAGACCATTTAATGAAACGATAACACCCCTTTAAGTCTAACCGATAACCATTGATGGTACTTGCCATGAGAATTTTTTTTATTGTGGCTTATGGAAATGTTAAGCTCAGTTCATGTTAGTGTCATGGTTTTCACATGAAAAGTGTATTCCACTGGCAAATAGAACAAATGTAGTCCATTTAGGACTACGTTTGCTCTATTGATCACAACGGGGCCACAGCAGCTGCATTGCAGAATCCATTGGGGTACCTTTTTTCATGCTATCGTGACATATATCTAGAGTCTAGTCCATACCGCCATGTAAATGGCCCCTAAGATTGTTTATTGCCTATTGCAAGCAATCAGAGCTAAGCTTCCATTTTTAACCCCATATAATAATATGGCTCTTCGTATTTTTCCTCCCGGCCTTCCCAGAGCCATAAGTTTTGTTTGTTTTTTTAATTTTTCCCCCTACATAAGCTCATGTGGGTTTTGATTTTGCAGGACAAAATGTACTTTTTAATGGTGCCATTGACCATATACTAGTGTATATTAGTACACAATGCAAATACGATTGGATTTTAGATTGTTTTTTCCGCTGGGATTGCAGTCAGAAAATGAACCCATTCATCTCTATGGGGTTTTAGACGCGGATCCGACATAGAAATGGTTGGGATGCATATTTTACCTCAAATACAGAGGGAGAATGAACATGTTCCAAGTTTTTTGTAAAAATGGCGGATTTGAAATGCGAACCATTTGGACTACAACTCAGATTTCAATTCAGTTCTATGGGGATGGTTTTACAGTCGGTTTTTTTATGGATTTGAAAATCCGAATCCGTGTCCCCTTGAGCTCCTCCTATCTTTTAATTCTTCCCACTGTCTGAGTTGTTTCTTCTGCCATGTGGTCCTTTCTCTGCTTTATATGCAGGGGAACGGCTGAGTGAGAGCAGTGTAATGACCGCTCCTGGCTTCTTCCTCTTCTCCTCTGTACACACCTGACCGTTACTCGCGGGCCAAATATAATTACACTGCGGGCCTGTGGCCTGAGTTGGACTCCTCAGCTCTAAATGATGGTTATACAGTTTCACATAACACTACTATACAAAGAACGTTTATCACCATACCACTGAATGCAGTGGGCCCTTATTCTCATGAAGTCCCTGGACAACTGGCTAGTTTACCTAATGAAAAAGACTGCCCTGGGTATACATCTAGATATCATGAAAACATATTCCAGATTCATAGAGGATTCTATAGACCACAGCCTCTATTAGACTACATTTGCTCTATTTCACAGCGGGGGAGACTAAAGCATGGCAGTCCATGGGCTCAATACTTTTCTGTCCTAAGAAATTTGACTAATGCTGTCAGGAGCCGAGAGGGCACAGTGCTGTTACTTTATAATCTAAGTGTTGGTAATGGCCTTGGCACCCATGCCAGTCGAATCTTCTGACGTGTTATGGACCTGAGTGACGTTGCATTTTTTGCAGGCTGAAGTGTCATTGTAATTGGTACAATTTGGGATAGATACGACTTTTTGATCACTTTTTAGGGCAGGTGAAATGACCAAAAAAACACAATTTTAGCGTTATGGATTTTTTCTTCTACAGTGTTCCATTTACAGGATAAATTATGCTATATTTTAATAATTAGACTTTTATGGACGCAGCGATTGTGTTACTTTTTTTATATATATAATATATATATATATATAATATATATATATAACACACACTGTAAAACGCCATTTTAGCTGTATGTGCCTAGTATACACAGTGCACTGCAGGGCTGCTGGTTCTTTTCTCTGTGTTGGCATTTCTAGGGTGTATAAGGGTACGTCCACAGGCACCCATGCCAGTCAAATCTTCTGTCATAGAACCTCAGACAAAAATGGCCATGTTAAAAGTTTCTCCTGTATGGTCACTATTATTACAGTGTGTACATCATTTAGTAACTTCTCACAATGGGAAAATGTCCTTAGCAGATGATGCCAGCACATTGGAGGGTCACGTTGCCCTGACCTTACACGCTGCTGTCCATTTTCCATTGTAGTAGACATCACGTCATTCTCTCTTTTACATTCATCTAATGACACATCTTAGTAAAGCAGAGACTGTATCTAGGCGGATATTAAATCCTCTGTGCAGAGATCATTATCATTCTTTCTCAATATGCTGTGCAGGGCGGAGTGGGACAGGACATGCAATAATTTCTAGGGATCAAGGACGGTGATATAGGTGTATTGCATCATTATGCTAATGCTCCACTCTCAATTTCATCTTCCAGTTCTGCTCGTCTACTTTTCATTTCCGGTTCGAAGTTTGGTAAAATCTTAAAGCTTCTGTACAAGGCTGATATTTTCCAAGCAGTGTACAGTATATAGTACATGTAAAAGGCTCTACAATGAGTAATAATAATGGAAAGATCTATTCTTTGACCAATTATTGTGTAGTATAGTATAATTTATTTATTTAGGGAAGTACCAAATACTAAAAAGTGTTACACCTATATTAAAAGGGTGTTCCCATCTCAGAAAGGATATGCCATACATTTCTGATAGGTGCAGCTCCCACAAGGGCAGATTTGAGTGGTGTAATTACTCAGTTTAAAGTTTAAGGGGTTCTGTCACTTCAGACATTGATGGCATATCGTTAGGATAAAGGCTGTGTGTTCAGCCAAAACGTTGCATCTGAACTTGATGGAAGAATAAACATGGATTGATTTTTTTTCACTTTTCACCCTCTGGATACTGCTTTCGTGACTTATATTTTGATATGAATATCAGATAGGTGCAGGTCCCACCTCTGTTTAAAAGGGAGAGTTTTCAGGGTTCGTTCTCAAAGAGGTGTTTGGCTGTAATTGTAACTTCCAATGATTTCCATGGGAGAATCCTGACCACCTCTCTGTTCAATACTTTTAGGAATTTTTCTCGAGATAGATGTGGGTTCCATGTTTGACATCTTAGTGCTATGCCATAAATATCTAAAGTGAGACAACCCCTTTAACGAATTTCTGTCCATTATTGCATTTCGATAAGGTGGGACCCGCACATATCTTGAGAACAAGCGTTTCAAGGCATAACAGAATCAGTTTTGTTGTTCTGTGGGAGTTCTGAGTACAGTGGATGGGTCTGCTTGACTATACTCAGAACTGCTATTAAAGAGAATGGTGAGAACCCTGCAAGCACAACCTACACTCTGTTCAGAACAGAGACTTTTGAGGCCCATTGTCAAGACAGGTGCAGGTCTCACCCTATCGATATGTCATAAATGGCTGAGATGGGAACACCACTTTGACATCATACTAAGCAGTTAGATCTCTCAAGTCTGCCTTTGAGCAATCATGGACAACATTTTTGGTACCCTTCTATTAAAGAAAAATCCACAATGGTCACTGAAATAACTTGAAACTGTTAAAAGTAAAAATTAATTTAAACTTGCTGAAAATCAACCAATGAAAATTACACGTTGCACTTAAATTGTGGTTTAACCCCAAAAAATTAAATAAAAAATTGTCCTGAACAAAAATGATGGTACCTCTAAAAAAAAATTTGACCATAGGAATATGTTAAAATAAGGTAGGTCCTGTAATTTAGCATCACCGGTGTCTTCAAACTTGTAATCAGTCATTCTTCCTATTTAAAGGGTGAAAAGTAGTCACTATGCTGTTTGGTATCATGGTGTGTACCATAATGACCGTAGCCCGAAGGAAACTAAAGAGAGAGTTGTCTCAGGAGATTAGAAAGAAAACTCTAGACAAACATGTTAGAGGCAAAAGCCATAAGACCATCTGCAAACAGTTTGATGTTCCTGTTAATACAATTGCACCTATTATTATTAGTTTAAGGTCTATGGGTCTGTAGCCAACGTCCCTGGATATAGTTGTAAAAGTAAAACTGATGACAAATTAAAGAGACAGATAATACTAGATAATAATGGTAATCAAAGAGCCAAGAACAACTTCCAAAGAGATGAAAGCCATGATCAAGGTACATCAGCGCAGATTGCACCATCTGTCGCTGTCTTTGCCAAAGTGGAATTTATAGAAAATGACCAAGAAGGAAACCACTGTTGAAGGCAAATCATAAAAAAGCGAGACTGGAATTTGCAAAGTGGACATTGACAAGCTCCAAAGCTTCTGTGAGAATGTTCTTTGGACAGATGAGACAAAAATGGAGCTTTCTGACAACTCACAACAGCTCTATGTTTTCAGATGCAAAAATGAAGCATATGAGGAAATAACATTGTACCTACTGTTTAAAATAGAGAAGGCTCGGATATGTTTTGGGGCTGCTGTGCTGCATCTGGCACAGGGTATCTAGAATCTGTGAAGGATACAATGAATTTTTGAGACCATGAAATTATTCTGGAGTGAAATGTGCTGTCCAGTGTCAGAAAGCTTTGTCTCAGTCGTGGGTCATGGGACCTCCAACTGAATAAGGACCGAAACAAACAGCTTAAATCATCCAAGAATGGCTAAGGGCAAAACATTGGACTATTCAAAAGTGGCTTCTATAAGCCCTGATCTAAATCCTATTAAAACTGTGGAAAGAGATGAAACATGCAGATTGGAGATGTAATATCTTAAAGTGACTTTCCTTACTACCTCTGCACACTGTTCATTGTGTCCCTGGTTTGGGATGAAAGACTGATCACCACAAACAATAAGTAGCTTTTGTTTGAGTGGGTGAAGCATGGCAGCACTGGATTTTGGGTCTGTTTAGCAAATTCTCTAACGTAGTGATGATGTTAATGATTTTAAAGTCAGGAGAACGTCTGAATAAAGAGTCCCAAATCTTAATTGTGGTAGTGGTCTTAGTGGTCTTCACCTAGCGCAGCTGTGATGCACTTGAGAGGTGCAGGTAGTTACTTATCAACGTACTTAGCACATAACAGCCATTTTTCACTCTGAGTCCATCCGAGTAATAGTCACAATTATGTATGTGTTCATGAACCCCTTTCTGTGACTGTGGCTTGGTTTCTGTGGTAGCTGGGGGTTTAGTACAAAGTCCCAGAGCTGCTATGAGAAAGTCTCCATAAGGCACTGCTGTTGTCCGCTTTCAAACAGCCGCCATACCTGGACTTCCTGTAGAAGTTCTACTGAACAGGACTTGTGTGACCAGAAGGTTCTGTCATTATTTGAAGGGCTATAAACATGTAGGCAAAGTTAAATAAAGACTATTACCAAATACATTGCTGTTCTGATTTTGCTCCTCTTCAGAGTTAGGAGCAGAACTTATCTCCTGCTTTTGCACACAAGTTTTCCTACTTACCGGCCACCTTTTTTTACAGGTTGAATCAGTGGGTGGGATGATGACCTGCTTTATTCCTTATCTTGAAATACAGAAGCCCCTTTACATTATTTACTAACAAACCTTAATCATTTAATCCTCTGTAGTCTTGTGCACTACAATTTACAAACTTCATGCATTCATGTCAATGTAACGGACTCAGCTAGGAATAGTACAGTTGATATGTCAATCACTGCTATAGACCAACCCACAGCGTAACCAGGAAATGTGTGTCTGAAGCTGGCTGAGGCGCTGTAAAACAGCATGGTGAAACAACCCCTTTAAGCCCAGTTTTCTATTCTGGAGGAAGACTGGGTATTAGTTCAATTGTACTTAAAAAAAATAAAATAAAAATTTATTTACATAAATCATGGCTGTCAGAATCTGTTCTGGCAAAAATAAAACAATTGTCTGCAACCGTCCCACCAAAACCTGCTGCATTCTTAATGGGTTCATATACTGCCAAAGGGAGAAGTAGTACATTGATTAATTTTGTCTTAGGCTGGGTTCATACTGTGTAACTTCTAATGTCTGAGGTATTATGAAAAAGGTAGCCTGACAGTTACCACAACGTAGTCATGGCTGGCCCATAGACATAAATAGACCAAACCTAGTCCTATGTGGACTAAGAGTGCTCTATTTACTATTGGTATATGCTTTTCTTGAGGGACACAAACGTGTGGTAGACCATGCTTCTGTGTGGACTGACAGTACATAGAGCAAACACAGTTTATATAGGACTTTGTTTGTTCTATTTACGTCTATGGGCCGGCCATGGCTTCTTTATATATAGTAAATGTCCGTTTAAGCATATACCATTGTGCCTGGATCCATATGTAAAGTCCCTCCTTGACCTTTTTCCATTGTTTCAAAGTATTACGGATCCAACTTGTATTATATCACTTATTTATTTATTTATAATTCCAAAATTGCGTATAAAAATTCCACAACACATGTAGATAAATAATGATAATACGTCATAGAAATGGCACAGGTATACTTAAGTTCCTTCGAGTCAGTCCATGATCTCCTAGCAGCATACATAGATTCTCAATGAGATAGCAGGGAGACGCTGACCACCAGGCTAGAGATACAGCTGCTACGTTTCGAAGGTGTAACCTCCTTTGTCAAGCAACCATGGCTTCGTTGTGGTAACCGTCGGGGGTGACTTTTTAAAAAAAAAATTATTTGTAGTACCCCAATGGATTCCTCAGCTGTAGACAATAATGCGGTATGATACCCACCCAGCGTTATATATCAATCGAGACACAGTCCTTTGCATACAAAGGACTGTGTCTCGATTGATATATAGTTCTGTTCGGGGTATGGGAAAAAATCCCCAAATCAGTCCTTGTCCTGTGATGGTGTTAAGTATCAGAAGCCTATGGTCCGCCTAATTTAAAAAGCCCACCTTATACTTCTTGGATAAATAGCCTGGAGAGTATTTTGGCCAGTTCCATACAACTCCTATTTAGTGCATCCTGAGAATGGTCAGGCACTCTTCACATCTATGTCAGAAATTCTGCTCTGAACCTCCATTGCCATTTCCATCGGGAATGATTAAAAATATAGCGCAGGATGCTACACTATTTTTTCTGGTTAAACAGACAGCACAGCAGAATCCTGACAGACCCTATTGTACTCAGAGGCGTCCGTCAGGCACTGTTGGTGTCCACTGTAAAATGGGTCTGAGTTCCACCACTGCGACAGAGGTTCCATGCAGATCTTCCAGACGATTCACAGTTTGGCCATTGTATGGCACTGTCCAAAACACTCTCATGACTGGGTGGGTTGACACCGCATTATAGTCTATGTCTGAAGTATCATGTCTGCTGTCTGGGCAGTAAGTGCATATCACAGAAGATTAAATACGTGGCTGTGCTTGTAGATCTGTTTCTGTAACTCCCATACAATTTATAGGATAAATCCTTGTATTGGTGTTTTAAGGTCCCTTTATGGGTTGGTCATTGGCTTACATAGTAGTTACCTGTAGGTGACACTAGAGAGTTTTCTTTCTTCTGGAGCAGCAACAACCCTATTATTATTGTTCTTCTTCTTATTATTATTATTATCATTATTATTATTTTTATTTATTTTTATTATTATTCTTTTATTATTTTTATTCTAACTTTTACTATTTTTTCCAATGGAGCATTGCCTTCATACCACTGATCATTATCCCCTCTGAGCTTCATCAAAGCCATCTCTCTAGACAAATAGTGCCGCCTTTTGTACTGAAAAGGAGTAAAAACTCCACAACAGCTGTCTACAGAGAGGTGACCGGTCCTGTTGATGGAGAATCTGGTTTGCTTAGTACAGTGTTTCTCAACTCCAGTCCTCAAGACCAACAGGTCAGGTTTTCAGGATTTCCTCAGTATTGCACAGGTGATGTCATTATGGTCAATGCATTCTGCACAGGTGATGTCATTATTGTCAGTGCATTCTGTGGGAGATCCTAAAAACATGACCTGTTGGTGGGGCTTGAGGACTGGAGTTGGGGAACACTGGCTTAGTATAAGATAGAAACTCGGAAGGAAGTGGCATGGACCGCACATCCTCACACTATACGTTTATCTAATGCTTTTCAGCAAAACTTTACAAAAAAGGAACAGGAGGTTCTTAGTATACTTCTTGATCAAAACATATAGGCCCACTTGCCACTTCACGGCGACCTCTATAAGATAGTTTACTTCCCTCTGGAGGAGAGTGAATTTATATAGCAAACTGAAATGCAAGGCTCTAGCACAGTACAGAAGAGTTAGATGGACCTCTGCTGGCCACATCCAGTACACCTAGTACGGTCTCATTAGTATTAATGGTTTTAATATACAGCAGGTTTCCAAGTCCCACTTTAGATACCATACAAGAAGATACAGAGCAGAGGTCCCCATCCATTTAGTGTAAAAGACACATTTATATAATAGTGATCTATAGAATGTAAATAAAATAGTTCGAAGTACGGCAGGTTTTATGCAGGTGGCAAATTGGGTAACTGCAAGACCATCTCCTAAGGGGACCCCAAGAACAGGAGGCTTGGGAGCAACCTGAATTTAAAAATAAACCCTTCACTACCCTAAATCACCAGAGAACATTACATTAACCGCTCCATTGCCCTATACCACCGGCAATTGTTAATAACATGTTTCAGTGCTGTTTTGACCTTGCTGGTATCAAACTGTTATGGTGCCAACCAGTGAAGATGGTGTTATTTTCAAGGACCATGTCAGTCATTTTAGGCTAATAAATATGACACCACTGAGCCAAATAAATGTTTAGCTGCCACACTCTATTCCAGAATAAACAGTTACATTTTGGCAAACTGAACGGGCTTGTCACTTCTAGCAGATAAGTGTAAAGTGTGAGATTAATCTACAAACGGTATTATGTGTACTTATAATATGAAAAATGTATATAGTGTATAATAAAGATGGCGAAGCACTTTTAATAGGAGCACAGGTGCTTTAAGTACTAGGAATACATGCGCAGGTTGCAGCCAATAAGAGGAAAGAATAAGGGAGAAGTTTCATGGATATAAGAGGAAGCCTGATATTAGTTCGGGAGTTAGTTCTTGTTAATGTTCTGTGCTGTAAGGATATTGTTAATTCTAGTAAAGGGTGTTTTCTACACACCTGCCAGCAGTGGACTAGAGCAGGTTAGGAGCAGGCCATCAGATAGTGCACTCACAGAAAGAGGTTGGAAGACAGATAGAATGATAAAAGAGAGAAAGCAGACAGAGACTGGCTGAAGTAATGGCGAAGATAGAGAGAATAGCAGTGAGAGGAAGACTTAGATTGATAAACTGCAAGCTGACCACCGGGGGCATACCTAAGTTAACCACTCTGGGGCCTACACCATACTGTCCTTGGGTGGCAACAAGGGCCGGGACAACGGGTAGGCAAAGGTAGGATTTGGCAACACTTGATCCCAGGCAGAAAAGAGGGAGCAAGAAGGCATGGAGTGGGCTATATGCCTACGGCACCAGAATGACTTGTCCCAGTCCTGGTGGCAACAGCTGAGAAAGAACACACACACACACGGAGTGTGAACTGTACCTACTGTCTGGAGGAACAGCATAAGAACCCAAGCTGAAGAGGTTCCTGTGGTTCCTTCTTCGACGGTGCACTACATGTCCTAGAAACACCACCGTTAGGCCTAACAACAACAGTATTCACACACATCCATTATCCAGGTGTAATTTCTGGCACATACAAGTGTCCGCCAGACACCTTGATAATACAAATAGGATTGGACATGCTGTATTCCAGATATTAATGGATGATCATGAGAATATAAGACTCCATGGCAGATCCCTGGAGCCACAGTTCTTAGTTTCCTTTGTCGCAGTCACAGATAAGACATAAGATGTGGCAGATTCACAGACAGAAAATCCGCAGCTTATTACAGCAGCATCAAAAGGAAATGAGATTTTAAGAAATCTCATCCACACGCTGGGGCAAAATAATAGCAATCAGAATACGCACAGAAATTGACCAATGGTGCAGAATTTTCATCTGCTTCATGTCATTTCTTGTTGCTAATATGCTGCAGTATTGTTGGAGATTTTCACATTTAGTTTTATTGTTGTAGATTTTGTTGCATTAATACTGTGAATCTTCACCACAATTCAAAATTGCTTATTTAAAATTCCACTTGCATAATCCATAATGAAAATCGAACACAACAAATCTATAGCAATATCCACTGTCGGGGGTAGGGATCCACCCATTGTTCCTATAAAGGCCCCAATTAGGTAGGTAGGTATATATGTCTCCCCAGTACAGTGTCAGACTGGGGGGTCTGGGCCCACAGGGGAGTTGGTCTTGGGGGCCCACCCTACTGTACATGAAAATATTACCGGCCTCTCGGACATAAACGCGCCCATTTTACCACATAATACAGTGTGCAAAACAGAACTGTATTGTGTAGTACAATATAAAGAGAGTCACATATCTGTATCTCGCACATTTGTCAGTCTAACATATCATAGACACAGGGCTAAGTAGCTCCATCCATATCCCCTCCACCCACATACAATATCCCCCTCCACCCACATACAATATCTCCCTCCACCCACATACAATATCCCCCTCCACCCACATACAATATCCCCCTCCACCCACATACAATATCCCCCTCCACCCACATACAATATCCCCCTCCACCACCCACATACAATATCCCCCTCCACCCACATACAATATCCCCCTCCACCCACATACAATATCCCCCTCCACCCACATACAATATCCCCCTCCACCCACATACAATATCCCCCTCCACCCACATACAATATCCCCCTCCACCCGCATACAATATCCCCTCCACTCACATACAATATCCCCCTCCACCCACATACAATATCCCCTCCACCCACATACAATATCCCCCTCCACCCACATACAATATCCCCCTCCACCCACATACAATATCCCCCTCCACCCACATACAATATCCCCCTCCCACCCACATACAATATCCCCCTCCACCCCAGGGCCGGGACAAGGCATTTTGGTGCCCTAGGCGAGTACACCCAAAGGGGCCCCCCCCCCCTCGTCTCAAAAAATACCCCCCCCCCCCCCCCCCCACCACACACACAACTAATTTCCTTCACCCCGCCCAGGTCCTTCATAATTTTTCTGGTATCCCCATGCTCCCGTCCATCCCCTCGGGCAGTCACTGCACAATGAAACACCCCTGACAAATTTGCATTTTCAAATGCCCCCCCCGTATGCGTGCAATCCCCTAAATAACAGTACCAAATAATCCACCTATACATGGGAAACTCCCAGACCATCTTTGTTACAAAAACACTCCTACAAAAAAAGACCCAAACTTTTTAAAATTAAGGTAAATAACCTGCCAACCCGACCGAACGCGACCCCCACATGTATATAGCTGTACCCTTTTAAGAAAAATTTACCACCGCCTACAGTGACCATACGTGGTAGTACGTTTATGTAGACCTCTGCAGCATATAAGTGATTACACTGCTTAATTTATTAAATCACGGAGACTCTTTTTGACGCGTCGTTCATTTCCCCTTTTTTCTCCCCCGGTTCACACCTTATCCCAATTGCCCCCGGGCCAATACTCGTCCCTGAGGATTTGGAACAAATATTTAGATTTCCCATTTCAGAATCCAAATTATGGGTAATAAGTCCCTTAGTCAAAAGGGTTATATAGATATGCCCCTCTCAGCAGGAGGTATATAATTTTCCCCTTAAAGGTAGGGATTTAAATATGGGGCACTCAGGGAAAAATAGGGATATAGCTAGGGCTCAGGCAAATATATAGCTAGGGGTTCAGGCGGCGTTGGGGGCCACAGGCAGGCGTAGGGGGCCACAGGCGTATATAGGGGGGACAGGGAGCCTAAAGGGGCTCAGGCGGGTATGGAGTCAGGGGAGGGTAGGGATCGGGGGGGTATGGGACCTAGGGAGGGTTTTGGGCGTCGGCGGCTTTTGGGACCTAAGGGGGGATGGGACTCAGGCAGGCGTATTGGGGGCCCAAGGCAGGCATATAGGGGGCCCCAGGCAGCCTTAAAGGGGCTCAGGGCAGGCGTAGGGGCTCAGGCAGGGTATGGGGCCTAGGGAGGGTATGGGGGCCACAGGCGGGTATGGGGGCCACAGGGAGGCATTTAAAGGGGCCCCCAGGAGCCCCAGGGGTCAAACAGGCGTACGGGGGCCACGGCAGGCATATCGGGGCCACTGGCAGCCTTATTGGGGGGGTCAGGCAGGCGTATGGGGTCCCCAGACAGGCTTTTGGGGGCTCAGGCAGGCTTATGGGGGCACCAGGCAGGGATAAAAAGGGGGGGGCGGCGGATATGGGGCAGGCAGGGAGGCATTTTGGGGGCCCGCAAGGTATTTAGGGGGCCGAGGAGGCATTTATAGGGGCCACAGGCAGGTTAGGGGGCCCCGGCAGGGGTATGGGGGCCCCAAAGGGGGAAATTTTAGGGGGCCCAGGGGGCATTATAGGGGGCCCCAGGAGGCATTATGGGGGCCGCGGCAGGCATTATTTGGGGGCCGCGGAGGGAAAGGGGGGGGGCAGGCATTATAGGGGCCCCAGGCAGGCTTATGGGGACCGCAGGGGAGGCATTATAGGGGGGCCGCAGAAAGGATAGAGGGGGCCCCCAAAGGAGGATTATAGGGGGCCAGAAGCAGGCATTATGGGGGTCACAGGCAGGCATTATGGGGCCGCAGGGAGGGGATTATGGGGGCCGCAGGCAGGCATTTTTTAGGGGGCCCCAGGCGGCTATGGGGCCCCAGGCAGGCGTTGGGGGCCCCCAAAGGGAGGTTTTGGGGCCAAGGGAGGGTATGGGGGGCACCAGGGGAGGGGTATGGGGGCCCCGGCGGGTAGGGGCCAAGGCAGGGAGGGGGCCCCCGGCGGTATGGGGCCAAGGCACCGTAAGGGGGTCGGCGGCGTACGGGGGCCCCAGGGAGGCTAAGGGGCCACAGGGGCCGTTTTTGGGGGCTCAGGCAGGCGTTGGGGGGCCAAGGCAGGCGTATGGGGGCTGGCAGGCTTATTGGGCACCCGGCAGGCATTATAGGGGGCCGAGGGAGGCATTATGGGGGCCACAGGGGGGTTAGGGGGCCGCGGGGAGGATTTTGGGGGCCCAGGCAGGATTATGGGGGCGAGGCGGGTATAGGGGGGCCCCAGGCGGATTTGGGGGCCGAGGCAGGGTATGGGGGCCGCAGGCAGGCTTTTTGGGGGGCCCCAGGCGGGTATGGGGGCCACAGGCAGGGGTATGGGGCCACAGGCGAATATAGGGGGCCCAGGGAGGCACTTAAAAAAACAACATTGATACTTACCCAATTCCCCCGGGGGCGCCTCCCCTTTTGTCCTTTCAGCCCCCGCGCCTCCCGGCAGTCCTCGGGGGGCGGCCTGTACGTGCTGTGCGCCCGAGGAGAGGCAGCGTCGCGTGACGCACGTCATTGCGACCTGCCGGGGTTGAGGCCACGGGGCCGCGGCGGGGCCTCACGCTGTGAGGGGCCCCGGGGGCCCGCTGTGCGGGCCCTGCAGCTTTCCCGGGGATCCCGCGATCCCCCGGGGAGCGGGGCCCGAACTGTCTGCGGACGGGGGCGCTTGCCTTGCCCGCAGAAGCGGTCACAGAGACCGCCGGCGCTTCAGGCCCACGGCAGCGCCGGGCCCCGGGGAGGGTGGGGGCCCTGACCGCCCCTTGGGTGGCAGAGGTAGGGCCCCCGGCGGTCGCCTACCTTGGCCTACCCGCGTCCCGCCCCGCTACCCCACATACAATATCTCCCTCCACCCCCATAAATATCCCCCTCTTACCACATACAATATCCCCCCCCACCCACTTACAATATCCCCCCCTCCCCCCCCAAATACAATACCCCCCCACCCCCCACATACAAAACCCCCCCCCACCCACATACAATATCCCCCCTCCCCCCACATACAATATCCCCCCCACCACATACAATATCCCCCCACCACCCCAAAATATCTCCCTCCACCCACTCAATATCCCCCTCCCCACCCACTAAATATCCCCCTCCGCCCAATACAATATCCCCCCCCAACGTTTCCCTTGGGTCACGCACCTCCCCACCTCCAAAAATAAACCCCACAAAAAGTAAAAGCCCTAACCCTACATAGGGTCAAAAGGGACCTGTACGCGCTTATACTGGACCGTATAACCTACAACATCGCCAATAGAGGTTTTCCAACACCGATCATTTTAAAACCCTACAACACCGCCATATAACCACATAGGGGCCCAGAACCAGCCGGGTCACATCCATTACAGGAATACGATGACCAAGTAAAGAAAATCCCCCTGAAATGGGTATCCCCGGAGCGTCCTATTGATGAGTCTTCTCTTTTTTAGAGTTTTCTTATTCCCTTTTCTCTGCACCCGTTCCACCCCGTCAGATGACTTGCCCCCGGCCCAAAACTATCCCTGCAGAAATTAAACCCCAAATACTTAGAATCCTCAATTTTCCGCATCTTTTATCTATTCCCACCTCTTTTACAAACTGCCCAGGGGGGGGGGGAGAGCGGGTACAAGCCATAACTTAGAGGCCTGTATCCTGGGGTTTTTGGAGGGTGGGGAAACGACAAACCCCTTGGAATAATGCTACAACTATGGGTGCTGCCCTACAATTTTAACCAGGTATAGAAAAGCCCTAGGAAATAGGCAAATAGGAAAGGCCCGTTGTAGGTAGGTTTGGTTTTTTCTCCCGTTAGGTAAGCTGTAGGTAGTTAAGGGTCCCCTTTATATGGCTGCAACAAGGTTAAGGCCTCCTTTAGGTGTTTTTAGGCAGGGTTAGGGGTCTCCTTTTGGTAGTGTGCGGAAGTCATCCCCCCCCCCCTTTAGTACTGTTGGTGTCTGGCCCCCTTTTGTATTTAGGTAGCCGGGCACCCCTTTTTTGGGTCAGGGGGCCCCCTGTAGGTTAAGGCTCCCTTTAGGGAGTCAGGGCCCCCCTTAGGTTGCCAGGGGCCCCCCCTTTTTGTCAGGGGCCCCCTTTACCGGGCCCCCCCTTTAGGTGCCCGGGGCCCCCTTTTTGGTTTACCCCGGGGCCCCCCTTGGAGTCAGGGCCCCCTTTGTACCGGGGACCCCCTTTGGGAGCCGGGGCCCCCTTTTAGTCAGCGCCCCCCTTTGTACCAGGGACCCCCTTTAGGTAGCCGGGGGGCCCCCCGTGGTCAGGGGGGGCCTTAGGAGCCCGGGGCCCCCCTTTGGACCCGGGGCCCCTTTGTATCAGGGCCCCTTTGTAGGGCCCGGGCCCCCTTTTTGGTGCCAAGGGCCCCTTTGGTAGGCAGGCCCCCCTTTTAGGGAGGCCGGGGTCCCCTTGTAGACGGGAGCCCCCTGTATGTAGTCAGGGCCCCTGTAGGTAGCCGGCCCCATTTGTTGGCAGGGCCCTCTTTGTAACCGGGCCCCCCCTTTTGCCCGGGCCCCCGTGGTAGCCCGGGACCCCCGTAGGTAGCCAGGGAACCTTTTGGAGCCAGGGGCCCCCTTTGTAGCCAGGGGCCCCCTTTTTAGCCAGGGGCCCCCCTTTAGCCAAGGGCCCCCCCCCCTTTTAAGGGGACCCGGGGCCCCCCCTTGTTGGGGCCCCCCCCCCCTTTTAGCCGGACCCCCCTTGTAGCCAGGGCCCCCCTCTTGTAGCCCGGCCCCCTCCCCTTTAGCCCCCGGGCCCCTCTTGTAGCCAGGGGCCCCCCCCCTTTTAGCAGGGGACCCCCCCCCCTTTGAGCCAGGGACCCCCCCTTGGCCAGGGGCCCCCTGAGCCAGGGCCCCCCCTTGTAGCCGGGGGCCCCCGAGTCAAAACCCCCTTGAGCCAGGGCCCCCCCCTTTGTGCAGGGCCCCCTGTTGTCACGGGACCCTTGTAGCCAAGGACCCCCCGTCAGGCCCCCCCTTTAGCCAAGGCCCCCTGAGTCAAGCCCCCCCCGTGTAGCCAGGGCCCCCCTTGTTGCCAGGGGCCCCCCCTTTTAGTCGGGGCCCCCTTGTAGCCGGGACCCCCCGTAGCAGGCCCCCCTTTTTTTCCAGGGGCCCCGGGAGTCGGGCCCCCCTTGTTACCAGGGACCCCCTGTAGTCAGAGCCCCCCCCTGTAGCCGGGACCCCCCGTAGTCAAGCCCCCCCTTGTGCCAGGGACCCCGAGTCAGGGCCCCCTTGTAACCCGGGACCCCCCTTGTGCCAGGACCCCCTGTAGCGGGGCCCCCCTAGTCAGGGACCCCCTTTTAAACCAAGGGTCCCTGTAGTCAGAGCCCCCCCCTTTGCCAAGGACCCCCCTTTTCAGGGCCCCCCCTTGTAGCCCGGGCCCCCTTGTTTGCCCGGCCCCCCCCTTTTACCCGGGCCCCCCTTTTAGCCCGGGCCCCCCTGTAGCCCCGGGAAACCCCGTGCCAGGGCCCCCGTGTCAGAGCCCCCCTTGTAGCAGGAACCCCCCTTGTAGCCCGGGATCCCCCTTGTGCCAGGGACCCCCCCGTGTGGGGCCCCCCTTGTAGCCCGGGCCCCCTGTAGTCAGAGCCCCCCCTTGTAGCCAGGGACCCCCGGTAGTCAGAGCCCCCCCTTTTTTAGCCAAGGGGCCCCCGTAGTAGCCCCCCCTTTTGAAGGACCCCCTGTAGTCAAGCCCCCCTTTTTAGCCAGGGGCCCCCTGTAGTCAGAGCCCCCCCCTTTTAGCCAAAGGGCCCCCCGTGTCGAGCCCCCCCCTTGTAGCCAGGGCCCCCCCCCTTTTAGCCGGGACCCCCCTTTTAGCGGGCCCCCCTTGTGCCAGGGACCCCCTGTAGTCAGGGGGCCCCCCTTTTAGCCGGCCCCCTGTAGTCAGGGCCCCCCCTTGTAGCCCGGGACCCCCTGTGTGAGCCCCTCTTGTAGCCCGGGACCCCCTGTAGTAGAGCCCCCCCTTTAGCCAGGACCCCCTGTTCAGAGCCCCCCCCTTTTGCCAAGGGCCCCCTGTTGAGAGCCCCCCCTTGTGCCGGGGCCCCCTTTTAGTCAGGCCCCCCTTTTTAGGGGACCCCCCGTATCAGAGCCCCCCCCTTGTAGCCAAGGCCCCCTGTAGTCAGAGCCCCCCCGTAGCCGGGCCCCCCTTTTACCAGGGGCCCCCCTTGTAGCCGGGACCCCTGTAGTCAGGGGGCCCCCCTTTTTACAGGGCCCCCCGTAGCAGGGCCCCCCTTGTAGCCGGGACCCCCTGGGAAATCAGAGCCCCCCCTTTTAGCCAGGACCCCCCCTGTCAGAAACCCCCCCTTGTGCCAAAACCCCCCCGTGTCAGAGCCCCCCCCTTTTAGCCAAGGACCCCCTGTATCAGGCCCCCCTTGTAGCCAGGGACCCCCTGTAGTCAGAGCCCCCCCCTGTAGCCAGGGCCCCTTAGTCAGAGCCCCCCCTGTACCAGGGACCCCCCTGTAGTTAAAAAAAAAAAAAACAAAAAAAAAGCCCCTTCCTGGCCCGGGCTCCCGCTCCAGCCCCCTCCGGGCCCCGGCTCCCTCTGCCGCCCTGGCATAGGCGGGGCCGGGGGAATGACGTCCCCGCCCCCCTACGTCAGCTAGGGGCCCGGGGCCCGGGGGCGAAAGGGCCCAATGCGTTCCCTGCGGGGAGTAAAACGGAGCCGCGCTAGTGGGGCTGTGCTCCGCTGACAACGGCAGCCCGGAGTGGGGACATTAGTCCCCAACTCCCCGGGACGGTTTTCTGGGGTTCAAAGACCAGTGCGGGGGGGGACCGGGAGCGCGGCACTGCCTCCGGGGCCCACAGCCTCGGGGGCCCACCGGGGGGGTTCCCGGTCCCCCCCGGGGGGCCCCGTCCCACCTGCCCCCGTATTGGTAGGTAAATATGTCCTCCCAGTATGTAGGTAGGTATATATGTCCCTCCAGTAGATATATAGGGCCCTGCAGGATGTAGGCAGGTGTACATGTCCACCAGTAGATAATAAGTATATATGTTCCCCCAGTAGTTATATAGGGCCCTCCTGGATGTAGGCAGGTGCACAGGCCCCAATTAAAAATAAAAAATAATAATATTAACCTGTCCCCATTCCCATGACTTGGTTCTCACTGCTTTGTGTCCTGGCACAGGCGGTATGACATCATCATGCCCTGCAAAGGGGGTCATGACATTTTCCCCGGCGCGTTTGTAAGTTCTGGTGGACTGAAAATTCTGAAAGAACTTGTGAATGCCAAGCTTTGTGTTTAAAAGGGTTTTAGCACAAAGACGTTTTATGTTCTCTTGTCCTCTCTTCAGCTTTCATTGTCTTCAAAAGGGAGTGTGTATAATTTGTTTGAACTGCATATCATATACCCAGCAGGCTTGATATCATCATGCCTTTCCCCACAGTGTGCTCACTCTAGTCAAACAAGGGTCTCTATGTAAAGTCAGGTGACCTAAAATAGAGGAGCAATGAGCAATTGCAATGTACTGTAGCTGAGTGGTTTGTACTTCATTATGTGGGTCCTAGGTTCAAATCCCTGCAGGAGCCAAGTGTGGATTTTTTTTCTTAATGGACATACCCGATTGTGATTCCTTTTTATTTATTTGCACTATTTGACTAATTACTAAGGAGTACATAGGACGGGAGTAGATTGACAGCTCCTGGGGTTGATCACCCTTCAGCAGTGAGTGTGGTTACTAGGCAGGGAAGATGCTGCTTGAGTGGAGAGGTGTGTTGAGCATGTTGTGACCGGACTGAGGACTTCATCCTGGTTGGATCCCCCCGGAGACAAACTTTACACAGGTCACTAAGGGGAGCATAAAACAAAAATGGGCCCGAATTTTTAATAAAAAGGAAAATGTGAAAATGTTTATTATTTAATTTGCAAGCTTCCCACGTTAATTTTATTTGGTGGGAAATCTCCTTTAAGACCTTAAGAAGAAGTGATTTGTTTGAACTCCTTTCTGTATCCTGCCTTTTACCCTGCTCCTAACACGAAAGACACCTCCAACACCATCAGGGCAGTGAGGTTTACTCCAGCCAGAGTGTGTCCCGGGGAAATACTGGAGGAACACTACCTTACTATGGTACCTGCAGACCCCCCTCTTCACTATAATGTTCCCAGGGAAGCTTGAGAGCACTGGGTGAAAGCCACCATAATAACTACAGCGCCCATTCTCTAATCTGGGACCTCTGGGTCATTACACAACCCACTGACCTCCTCAGTGCACACAGTCTGTGCTTTCTTCTCATCATTCACAGGCATAAAAGACGACAACACTGACCAGAGGAATCCCCAGGAAAAACACGTGGGAAATTAAGTAACATGTGGGATTAAGTAAGCATATTTTCCTTTCAGGGCTGTAATAGAGTGATGGGGCACAATTAGAGAGAATGGTGCACAAAGTGGGCTGCATTACAGAGAAGGGGACACAGAAGGGAAAATGTTAGAAAAAAGAAGGCACAGAGGGGGTACTAATAGAAGGAAGGGTAGCACTAGTAGAAAGAAGGGACACTAATATAGAGAGGGGGTAGACTGGAGTGCTGTTAGAGAGAAGAGATCACAGATACTAGAGGAAAGGTAGCATACTGGGTACACTGAGAAACAGGCACTATTGTAGAGAAGAGGACAGAGTGGGCACAGAGATAGGGGCATAATTACTGAGAAGATGGGAATCAAAAGCAGACATTATTACTAAGTGGTGGTGTGGCACAGAGGGGACTATTATTACATGTACTATGTATAGGCATGGCACAGAGAAGGTATTAGTAAGTAGAGGTACTATTTAAAAGATGAGAGTAAAGAGGGGGCAGTGTTATTAATTAGGGGCACAGAAGGAGCACTATTAGGGGCACAGTGGAGCATTATTACTGAGAAGGAGGCACTGCTATTAAGTGGAGGACAGAGGCGATATTATTACTTAATGGGGACATGGCATGGAGGGGGCTATTATTACAAAGTAGGGACATGGCACAGAGAATGCATTATGGGGGGGACACAGCAAGGGGTTTTCTATTTATTGGGGCCGGGGGCAAAAAAGAGGGTGCAGTGTTATTAGGTAGGAGCACAGAAGGAGCACTATGAAAGAAAAAGGGGCACTTTTATAAAGTAGAGGACAGAGGAGACATTATTACTAAGTGGACCCAAAGGGGGCATTATTACTAAGCAGGAGAAAAAAGGGGGGCATTGTTGGGGGGTGATTTTAAAACAAATGTTTTAGGGGGGGGCCGTTTTTTCCCATCTGGGGGCACTTTTTCCCCCTGAGGACACATGAATGAGATTTTTTTGTAGGGGGGGAAAGGGGGTTTTGGGGGAAAGTGAGGAGTAAGGTTTTGCCCAGGGAACAAGTTCTTCAAATATCAGACACGGCTGATGACATGAAGTCAACATGGGGATTTTAAACCAAAAGGGAAGAGACAAAGGGGCCCCTCCAGCCCAGAGAAAAATTTCGCATGTGAGTCCGGGTTTTAGCATTTTTTTTGGAAACCATTTTGCCACCATGTTTTTAACCACTGGGCAATTCATTTGTATGGTTTTCCCTTGGGTTTTGACAACCTAAAATTCATTCCCAAACTATATGGTCACTGTATTATTGGCAAAAATGATGCTTGCGTAGGGGTTGCGTCTACTTCTAAGTGACTATAAAAGCAAGCATATCCCGGGTCCCTTTAATTTTTTTATTTAGGTGTTTCACCCTTTGATTTTCTTTCCCCGGGTTTTTAGGGTTTGAAATTTTTATTTAAAGAAAAATTGGCTTTAATTTTGGAAAACGAAAATGTAACATTCATTTCCCGGCCCCAAATTTTCCACTTTCACTTTTTTTTATAATGGGGGGGTGGGATCTTGTTTTGGTGGACTTACGGGGGTTTTTGTCCCAAGGTTTTCCCCTTTAGCCAAGTCCAGCCCTGGCATTGGTAATGGAGAAAATCCCCAATAAACAATAATAATTCAAAATCCACACAAAATTTAAAAATGGAAATTGTGGGAATTCCGGGTGGATTTTTTGAAGTGTATGGATAACTTTTTCTTAAAGGGGATTGTCTAATTTATTTTTGATTCTTTCCACCTCAGTCCTGTTTTTTTTTTTTCATTTTTTTTTTTTTTTTCCGGGGGCGTGTTCCCTGGCTTTTTTTTATTTAGGCTGAAGTAGAACCCAGGTCTGTAGCTTTTAGCAACCGGTACGGGCCCGCCTTTTCAGGAGGATCAAACTTTGGGTAAGTAAGCGACCTAAAGGGAAAGCTGATGCACCCCATACAAAAAGGGGATTCGGGTTTTTGGAAAGGTTTACTGTTTAAGGGAAACAAAAATTTTCCAAAGCGGGGGCTTTTGCTATGCCCTTTAAAACCCCCGGGGGGGGGCCCCGGGTTTTGGGGTTAAATTTTGGGTTCGTAGGGGGGGGTTTTCCCCACGATTTTTCGTGCCTCTTGTAAAACTGCGGCCCAGGATGTGTTTTTACAGAGAAAAACCTTCTTTTCCCCTGTCACTAATTTTTCGGGCCCATTCCACATTGATCCGGCCCATCCCCTAGCATAAAAGGGAAAAACGAAAATCACCAATGACAAATTTACTTTTGAAAAAACCAGCTCCCCCCTTAAAAATTTACCCCTGAACTTTCCCCCAAAACAATACACCTTACACATGGGGGTAAATTTTCGGGAGGGAATAAATTGTTAATAAAAAATAAAACAAAACCAAGGCCCCAAAAAACTATTACTACTTAAGGATCAAATAACCCCTGCCAAAAACCCTAACCAAACGAAACCCCCAACATTTTGACCATCAGCTGTACATATACCACCGCCAAACAGTGACCAGATAGGGGTTTGATACTAGTTGTAAGTAGACGCTCTTAAGTGATTACACGGCATTTAAATTTTTTAAAGTGGCTCACAGGAGAGGGCTTTTTGATCGCGTCGTTCACTTTCCCCTTTTTTCCTTCTCCATCCGGTTTCCCCCTTTTCATCGGGATTGTCCCGGCCAATACTCCCCCCCGCAGATTTGGAAAACAAATATTTAGAATCCTTTCACTTTTCCAGCAACTCCTTACTTATAGGTTTTTTTTCCCCTCATTAGGTAGGTGTATAGGCCCCCTAAATTTTAAAGGCGGTTAAAAAGATAAAGGGGGTCACTTAGGCGGGTTTTTTTAGATATGGGGGTCACTTTCAGGCGGGGGTATTATGGGTAAAAAAAAGGGGTCACTCTCATGCAGGAAATAAAAAATTTTGGGTCACTCAGGCATATAGATTTTAGGGTCCCCTCTGGCAGGGATATATAGATTAGGGAACTCCCCAGGCAGGTACATAGATTTTTAGGGTCACTCTCCCAAACAGGTATATAGATAAGGGCACTCAGGGAGGAAAATTTTTTATATATTATAGGGGCACTCTCAGGTAGGTAAAAATTTTAGTTTTTAGGGGGAAATGAGGCAGGTTTTATAGGGGGCGGGAGGATGGTTTTATAGGGCAAGGCCCCCGGGTTATTATAGGGCACAGGGGGCCCGGGGATATATGGGGGACTGAGGAAAGGGAAAAAAGGGGGTTTACAGGAAAAATAGGGGGTCAGGAAGGTATATAGGGGCACAGGGAGGTTAAAAAAGGGGCTCATGCAGGGATATATTTTAGAATTTGGGGTCAGGCAGGGAATTTTGGGGCTCAGGAAATGGGATATATATATAATTTTAAATAGATAAGGGGCTCGGGAGGTTTTAGAGGGCCACAGGGGAGGATATAGGGGGGAAGGCTTAAAAATATATAGATATATTTGGGGGCATGCAGGATAGAGGGGCCCCAGGCATATAAGAGGCACTGAACAGGTGAAACGCTATTAAAAATTTAAAAAACTTTTAAAACTCACCTTAAAACCCCCCGGCGAGGCGCTCTTTCCTCTTCAGTCCGCGCCCTCCGGGGACTTTCCCCGGGGGGGCACGGCCTTTTGACCGCTTTTTGCCCCCGAGGACCCCAGGGGGGCGTGATGAGGTAATTTTCCTTTTCTCCGCTGCCAAACTGAGGGATGCGGGGCCCGGGGGCAGCGGGTCCCCCAACGCTATAAAACAGCCCAGCGGGCGCCCTGTTGCAAAAGTTTACTTTTTTTTTCTGCAAGATTTTTAAAAAAAAAAAACAATCCCTTTTAAATTTAGACAAAAACCCCTGTTAAAATCACATTCACTTTGCTGCTACTTTCCCCCATTTTCTGCATTTGAACCTACAGCATATCCACCCCGTGTGAACATACCCTTATTTCTCATTGACAAAAAAATCTCATTAACATATGTATGCAACACGTAATTGTGTGAGTAGAGCCTAAGCTCCAGATGACTATCTGCGTTATTTTTAAAAATTTCCGCCCAGGACCGTTCCCAGTAAAACAGGATCGCCCAGTGGATCCATATATTGACTGGCTGTGCTGCTGTAAGATTTTTATCCTGATGCTCATTAATCACTCTGGGTTTTCTGACATCTTCCTAATAGGCAGCTTCCATAGAGGAGCCTGACACAACGCATCTGTTTACAAGCTCTCCTCTATCAAAACACCCTGTCAGTTCTGTCTAATGCCCTCCTCAGCTGAAGATGGATGCTGGGTGCATGTGATCTGAAGATATTTGCATTAGGCCAGTAACCCTGTCAAAATAATAAGAGTATACATGGATCTCCAGCTTCTCTGTGATGGCAAGTGCACAAAAATCAGATGTCAAGTTCAATCAGAATATTATACATGGTCATTGTGCTGCCTGTTTCTCACTGTCAGACAGCACCGTGAACCAGCCACCGACCCATCTCAACTACTTTCCTATATGGAGCCCTATATCCTCTGCTTCCCATTATGGAGTTAAATGAGAAGATCCTGCATCCCTACAGCTGTCACAAAGGGGAGCTTATTGCATCCAGAATGATAGAGCAAGCAGCATTAAATTGGAGCTGTATAAATCCATATGTAGTAAACCCTCCTTACTCCTTACACCAGCGCAGACTCCGAATATCTTACTATTCAACTATTCAGAGTTTTTATATAATAAAAATGCATAATAAGATATATGGTGCAGTTTCTGGGAACATAAAACTCTAGCTGCATGCAAAACAATTCGGAAAAAAAAAATGCTTTTAAAATGTAAGTGCAACAACTAGATCACAATAAAACTGTGTCAGTACAGGCAGTCCTCGACTTACACCGTTCCGACTTACATCTGTCCCCTAGTTCCAAACGGAGACTTATGGGGCATGCTGGCACTTGTAGTTCCATGTTCCACAGCAGATAGTAGCTGTGGAACGACAAGTTGCAGCATGCCACAGCAGCACATGAGGTGAAATCTTATTAACAGGGGCACAGACAACAAAACAAATAAAAACCCTTCCCTGCACTATCCAAAATGAAAAAAAAAAAAATTTTGTGCTGGAGTTACATTGAATCAATATCCCTGTTCTGACTTACATACAAATTCAACATAAGAACAAACCTCCAGTCCCTATCCCGTTTGTAACCCAGGGACTGTCTGTAGTCACAGGAGGACAGATTTGAACCCACTGGAACTAAACAAGGAGGATTCATATGAGATGATTGCACTCGGAAATCTGGAGGAACCAATATAGAAAGTCTAGAAGAAACTCAAATTACTGTTCATTCAAAGAATCACATTTAGGGCATGTCCCCACTGCACGGGTTTTCCGCCCGACTGTTGTGTCGCCGGCGGTCCCGCTACAAAACATTGAACATGCACAATCTTCCGTCCGGTTTCCGGACAGAACATGTGCATCTCAATGGGAGGAGGGAGGGCTGTTCTCCGCTCATCGTGGAGAAAAGCCGCCCCCCCCCCCCCACCCGCGGCCGTGAGCACGGCCGCAAAACAGGACAAATACCGGCCGGCAAATCGGCCGGTATTTGTCCTGTGCCGTGTGAACGGCCCCTTATTTGCTGAACCTAAAAGCCCTTTAGTGACAGTGGCTGATTTGAGGGTTCAGAGAGCAGCCAGACAAATCTGATAGGGTGCAACTATTTTATTGATAATTTAAAAATTGTGGGCGATATGTATGAATCCTGGCGCTGACAGACCAATTCTAAATAGCTTTAAAGGGGTTGTCTCACTACATTGTTTCATCTCACCTCAGTCCTGTTTTCTTGGTTTCATTTTTAATTCAGGGGCGTGTTTACTAGCTTTTACTAGGCTGCAGTAGAAGCCAGGTCTGTAGCTATAGAAACCAGTGCTGGCAGCCTGTCATGAGAGATTGAACAGGTCTGTAGCTATAGTGACCTGAGGAGCTGATGCAGCCCATACAAGAGGGGATATCTAGGAATAGATAGGACACTGTTATATATTGCAAAGTGACTTGTTTCTGCAAGATCTTTAACATAAAAAGCAGCAATCCTTGTAGTGAGACAACCCCTTTGAGGCTGTGTAGAATAAAGCAGAATGTATGAATCTGTTCTTCTGCAGGTCATACATAGAGACACATTGTCACCAGCAGAAGACCTCATTCTCCAGTTTGCCTCAGTGTGGCTGCTGGATTTAGCCACAGCAGCGGATTTGGCTTAAAGGACAACAACAACCTCCCATTTACTTGGTCTTATTTTAACCCCTTCCTAACAGCCATAACTTTTTTCCATCTACATAAACATATGAGGGTTTTAATTTTATGGGACAAGATTTACTTTCTAATGGTATCCCTGACTGTACCATAGAATCCTGACTGTACCATAGAATATACTGGGAAACCCCCAAAAATTCTAAGTGGAGCGAAATGTGGAAAAAAACGCATTTGCGGCGTGTTTGCGTTTTTTTTTAATTTTACGGCGTTCATTCTTTCATATAAATGATGTATTATCTGTACTTTAAAGGGTGATACAATTCCGGCAATAGCAAATAAGTTTTAGTGCCATAAAAAAAATCCAAACATTTCTTTTTTTTAAATTTGTGCCGCTAGTGGGCTAGATCATTTGTACACTTCTATGCATTGCATAAACCAGTGTTAACCGATCTGCACCCTGCAATCTCGCCTTAAGGGGGCCGATCCACGGCACAGTTTCTCATTCAGTTAGACGTTGTGGCTGCAGCATCTAAGGGGCTAAACAGAATCAGAGCCAACTCCGTTCCCTGCTGTTACTGGCAGCTGACACCAGCCTTCGATGTAGCAGGATTACCAGCACCATGACATATGGATACGTCATGTGTCGGTAAAGGGTTAAAGTTTCATCCGGATGATCAGCTTATGGGCGGATAGGGGTGTGTATAATTAACGCATGCTAGCCAACTCTCCCAGATTGTCCGGGAGACTCCTAGACAAAGGAGAGTCCTTCCAGGCTCTTTGAAAGTCTCTTGGGTGATGCTGGAATTGTGCAGCCTCAGAAGCTGTGCCCGCAGTATCTGCAGAGGCCAGGAATGGAGCTAGCATTAATTTGGCCATTCAACCTCTTGGATGCTGCGGTCAGTAGCAGCTGCAGCATCTAGATGGGTAATAGAGGGAAGTGGCTCTGGGAGAATCTCCCTAAAAGCCCCTTTCAAGAAGTTGCAAGTGTGAATTAACATCCTAACCACTCTTCTGCTTATCAGCACAGTTTCTTCTGGAGTGTCCCTGAACAAGGATTGGAGAAGGGTCCATTGAGGTCCTCCCCCTGCGTTACAGTCCTAGCACCAGCCGGTGTGTCACCCTGTCTCTGCTCTACTACATCCGAGAGACAGTCTAGACAGCTCTCCTTGCCCCCTTTTATGTGGGACAATTTCTTTAAAATCCCCAGAAGACTGAATACTAATGGCTAATGATTCAGTGACACGTAAAGAGAACACCCCAGAGCTGACGAATAAAGATGCCTAATCTAAAAACTCTCATAGCCTCCAGCAAAGGGAGGGGAACAGAGTCAACAATATTACAACAAATCTCTAATAAAAATTATCATCTAAATAATCTGCAACAGAGAGGTGACCGTAGCCTAATAATTATTCTTCATAGTACACATGGCGATGTGAATCATATTTGCACTCCCACTGCCAATGTCTTTTTGGGTCAAGGTTTTTATACACTGCAACCAGGAAACATTAGATGTATCCAAGCCTGTTCCTTTATTCGTGTGTGTGACGGTGATAAATAACACAGAAACAGTACAGTGCTCTACCCCATCACACGAACCAGCTCCATCAATGAAATCCTGACAGCACCTGCTGCATCCTAACACTAGAACATTTATTTCATGGGGTTTCTCACTATGGAGCAGATTGGTCTCTGCTGTCATATTTCTGGAGATTAACTAGTCTATCTAGACCTTCTGTGCCAGAGTTATCCTAAATCTCAGGAAATTATTACTGTCAGTATAAAGCTACCTTCAAAGTTCTGTTATATCCATTGGTGTCTATGTACAAGTCCAAAGCTGATTTTCTTTCTATCATATTAAAGGGACAAATCAGACCAGTGATTCCTGGGGTCAAGCACAGGAAATCATTCTAGGCGCCTACCCTAGCGCTATACAAACATGTACGTGTCCGGTCCTAGTTTTTGATGCTATTACTGCACACATAGGACATAACATCAATAAGGTCTAATTGGTTATTTGTATAGAAACCCATAATACTTAGCCTACAATGACAACAGATTGACTCCAAAGTTATCGCCAAATTGGGTTGTCTCTACCTTTGTAGCTCATAATTGTGCCTTAGCCCTGGATCCTCTGGTACTTCAAATCAACCCCTTGTAAGGATAAATACACACTTGTTTTAGGGCTGTTAGTTCTGCTGTGTCTGATTTTGTGGGCAAGGTAGACTACAATTGGGTCTGAAACACTTAAGGACTTCATTGGCCTGTGCAGGAGACATCTGCTCTGCAATAACTAGAAATATTTCTTTACTGTTTCCTTGTTAACCAGTTCCTGACTCTTTCCTGACCCCCCTTTCCGGAGCAGGCACACTTTTCTGTAGAACATGTGGGTTTGAACACCATTAGGGTACGTTCCAACGGCAAAGACAAAATACCAGTCAGATTTCATGACCGGTATTTTGTCTTTATTTGGCAAAGGGGGACGGCTTTTCTCCGCGGTTTGTGGATTCAGCCCTCCCCCTTCGCACCCACATGTTCATGTCCTGCCTGAAAACCGGGCAGAAGAATTAACATGTTCTAAGTTGTTCGTCCGGCGGAAAATCCGTGCAGTGGGGACTGCTGAATGAATTTTCTATTAAAAACAATGGAAAAGGTTGACAGTTGGTTTACAGGGTTTACTGATGGTTTTCAAATCCGAAAACAGTCTGTAAAACGGACAAGCCCTCCCACTTTCCACACTTAATTATTCTACTAATTTTTTGTTTTTTTCCGTGATTTGTTAAGCTTTATTTTTTATATAATTGTTGCATCAGATTTTTTTTTTATTTTTACGATATAAGGGAAAATTGTAAAAGAAAAATAATAATTAGAAAGTCTGTTTTCACATTTCTTAATTCATTCATTTGGCACTAAAATATGTTGCACAATTGTGTCTTCCATTTATATAAAAGTGAAATAAAGTTTTATGGGCATCCAGGGCTAAAAGTTGCAGTTTGGGCTGTTATTTTGCAGGGCATTTGTACATAAACTTTTTTTTTTCTGATTTTCCCTATAACAGGGGCTGATATATTAGCCCCAGTTACAGTGGAAGTACTACAAAACTTATCTGGGTCTAATAAGACCCAGCAGCATTTGTAACTACTGAACCCCAGGAGTCACGTGACCACAGGCCCCGGGGATAGGAAGCCAGGAGACTTCCTGCTAATCTGTATATACAGCATCTGGAAGACAGCAACAGTAATAAACCATCCCGTCTTCTCGGTGCAGATCCCAGCTATTGCTGACAGCCAGCTCTCCACCCCTGCAGCTGCACAATTATTGTACAGCTGCGCTCTCTGCACGGAACATCCATACAGAAATATAGAGCCACCGCCCGGGCATTTTTAGCCAATGGGCGGTTGGCAATAGGTTATATAATATCAGCATATTCTGTGACATGACCACATGAACGTGACTTCACAAGGAGATCCCATCAGTGCTTACACTAGATGGGGCTAATGAACAGTGGCAAAGGGGAGTGCAATTACAACATGCGATATATAAGTATATTACTTCTGGATTTCTGTAAAGAAAAAGAATGACCTGTAATCATGAAAAAAATTTAATTGAAAATATCTATAAAGATAACATGAATCATTTGAAAGGGAATTTGTCATCACAAAATAGTCTATTGTTTAAGTTGTGTTTAAATGTTAAACAGATTTTTATTTCGTTATCTATATTTTATTTTTTAAAATCCTGAAAATCTTAGTTTTCCCTCTTGCCATTAAGCCTAATATCATTCTGATACTTTCTGTTCAGAAGAGAAAACTTTTCAGCAGTCTGCTCTTTATCATCACAGGAAAGATTACAATGAAAAGTGACACTAGTATTTAGACCAGTATTTAGGCTAGGGTCCCAAAACATCCGGGGCTCAGGCCCTTAAGTTTTTCTGAGTAGGGCTGGGTTCACACAGAATTTTTTGTGTCTCATCGTGAACTGCGGATGTATATTTACAGAGAAAAACCTTTGTATGTAGGCTCAGGAGAAATATAAGTGATTACACTGCAATTACATTTAGGGACTCACAGGAGACGCCTCTGAAGAGTTGTTCTATTTCTCTTCTTCTTCTCTATCTGTTCCAGATGCCATGATAACTTCTACCGTCCACAGCTCTTCACGGAAAAATGTACAAAACAAACATCTTAGGCTCCTCATTTTATCAGCATTTCTCTACAATTTCCTATCTTTATACAAAATCCCCATCTATAGAGCCCCAAATGGTAATAATTACCTCCTTATAGGTAAATATTTGCCCCTATAGCCAGTTAGTAGCCCACTGTAGCCAGGTTGTAGCCCCCTTTAGCCAAGTAGTTGCCCCCTCTAGCCAGGTTACTACCCTCTGTAGCTAGGTTAGTGCCCCCCTTAGGCAGTAATATGCCCCCTGTAGCCAGTAATATATTCCTTGTAGTCAGGTTATTAGCCCCCTGTAGCCAGGTTACTGCCCCCCATAGCCACATAATATGCCCCCATAGCCACATAATATGCCCCTCTGTAGCCAGTGATATGCCCCCCTTTAGCCAGTGATATGCCCCCTGTAGCCAGTAATATGCCCCCCTGTAGCCAGTGATATGCCCCCTGTAGCCAGTGATATGCCCCACTGTAGCCCGTGATATGCCCCCATAGCCACATATGCCCCCCTGTAACCAGTGATATGCCCCCCTGTAGCCAGTAATATGCCCCCATTGCCACATACTATGCACCCGGTAGCCAGTAATATGCCTCCCTTACCTAATAAAAATAAAATAAAAAAACCTACTCACCTCAGCACGGTCCGCGTGTCCAGGTCCTGCAGCTTGAGACTGGTGTAAGCAGCGTAATGTCATCACGCTGCTTACGCCGTCTCGCGGGGCCCTAGACCTCCTCGGCCGGCAGAGCTGCTGGCTTAGAGGATCCCAGTGTCGCAGGAGGGTGATGAAAGCGATACGTCACACCCCCTGCAACGCCGACGTGTATGTACAGCGCTTACCAAGTGCTGTACATACAGGGGGTAAGACAGGACGGTAACGATCAGTCCTGCCTCCTCCCGACTCTGACTGCGCGTGGCCGCTGTGAAACAGCCGTGCAGACAGAGATCGGCGGGCGCCGCCCGCACTAAGGTGCGCTCCAGGCTCCATACCCTGAATGAATCTGCATAGCGACGCCCCTGATATAGATAACACAGGATCCATCAGTAACAATAGGAGATAGTCACAATCCTCCTCTTCCCCTCCCTACACACTGACTTCTTCCCAGGTCACTGAGCATGCCCATGCTATGCTTTCCCATAGAATTCAATTAAGGGACTCTGTTGCCAATTTTTATTTTTTTTTTAAACTAATTAAAGCCAGACACTGATCCGTGTTCTTTTCCTCTTAACCATTTTTATTTTCTGATTGTAGATTTCTCAATTCTGTTGTCTGTATATGAATATGGGGGCGGCTATATTGCCTTAGCTGCTTTTAGCAGCATTTAAAGAGATGCTTTACAGCAGCTTCATGCACACAGGAGCCTGTGAACAAGATCAGACCTATTAACTTCTATAGCAGAGTTTTCTAGTCATGCTCTGTGACCTGGGAAGAAATCAGTGTGCAGGGAGGGGGAGAGGGTGAACTGTGACCATCTCCTATTGTGACTGGTGGATCCTGTGTTATCTATTCACATTAGTGTCACCTTTCAGTTTAATCCTGCTTGTACTGATAATGAACAGACTACTGGAAAGCTTTCTCTACAGAACAGGAAGTGTCAGACTATTATTAGGCTTAGTGGCCAAAGGGAAAACTGCAGGATATAAGAATTTAAAAAAATATATTGTAAGTGATATGGAAAAAAAAATTCCAAAAAAATGTGTTTAACATACAAATATGACTTATTTTTTGATGACACATTACCTTTAAAGTCAACACCTGCTAATGGGATTCTATGGTAGCAAACATAATCCTATGTAGCTGCAAAAAGAAGCCAGGAAAAAATAAATTAAAGATTTATCTCTATACGATAACACTTGTTTTCAAGCATCTGCATAAGCACGCATACACAGGTGATAGGACACACGCAGAGAATATAATGTACTGATGACAGCACACGCAAAGCTGACAAACACCCGCCGAGGGCTCATGGAGCCCACCATCTGGATACCATGATGGGCTGATACTGTGCTGCTACATTCAGCTGCATGGCTTACCCTGGAATAACAAGTAATCTATAAATCTATAAAGATGTTTCCATTCATCACAAAGCAGGAAGATAATGGACCCACAAAGAACACATTGCATTAGGGAATGAAAATGCATAGAACTAATCAGATAAAAGCAAATCAAGTGGGGACATAAAGAGGAACACAAAACAAAATAGAAGGAGGGAATAGTTCGTTGAAATAATACTAAAATCTAATACAAGCTATAATAGTTGGATTTTTCCTACAGATATGTTTAATGTTGCGGGAGACGAACAAATCACTGTAGTTTTGTAGTGTCTGTTTTATGTGGAGGATCTACAAATATAAGGAGGGATTTCATTGTATTCAAGGACTCACATCATTCATATAATTCTCATTGGATGTTTCTATATTCCATGCAGCAGAATTAATATATAGGATTAGAAGGGGTTTTCTCACAACAGGCTATTCTAAAACCACACTCATTTGTATTATACTGTATTGTACTGTAGTCTTGAGAAAATGAACCTTATAAAAAATTATATATATATACTGTACATATATATATATAGCCTTGGGGGGAAAAAAGTAAATGGAGCTTTATTCCATACCCAAGGGCCTATGTAGCTGCAATAAGGAATATTATGGAATAAATATTATGGAATAAAGCTCCATTTACTTTTTTTCCCCAATCACTGAGTGCTACCATTTTTTTCAAGGCTGTACATTTTGACCTGTGACTGAGGTTGGTTTTGTGCTGGCACCCAATTCATATTGTTAAGAAGGAAGTGCTACCTATATATTTATCATGATTGAATGTGGCAAAAACTTAAGCGTTTTAATCATTACATATTTCACATAGCTGTTACTTTCACGTCATACAACCGTATAATGTATCAGACCATGCTTTCTCTGCTGATGCAACCTTGTTAGCAGATGTGCTTTGACCATCTGTCTGTTTTGGATCCCCGTATGCAGTAGGGTTTGCTGAACTGCTGTTTTAAACCTACGCCTGGTAACCCCTCTGGTCCATCTTGGTGAAGAGATGCTCCACTGCAGCACATTGGTCCACCCTCGTACTCCATCATAGTCAATGTATACCTCTCACATTATTAGTGCTTATTAGGTATGGGGCCATACAGTTGAAACCAGAAGTTTACATACACTACTGTATATAAAAAAAACACATATGCACAGGCTCGGACTGGGCCGCCAGGGGACCGGTGGGCCCCGAGCCGCTGCGGGCCCCGGAGGCAGTGCCGTCGCTCCCCGGGGCCCGTCCGCGCATCCGGTCACTGGACGCCCGGGACCCACGTCCCGAGCGCTCAGAGACCGGCCCGGGAGTTGGGGACTAATGTACCCGGCTCCCGGGGCTGCGCGGTGTCAGCGGAGCACAGCGCCACTAGGGCTGCGCTCCGCTGATCTCCCCGGCAGGCTGGAGACGCTAGGCCTTCAGCCTGCCGGGCGCCGGCCCCTACTGCTGAGGTAGGCGCGCGGTGACGTCACTTCATCGCGCCGCCTATGCAGGGCAGCAGTACGGAGCCGGTGGCAGCACGGAGGGCCGGGGACTGGCGGGAGCAGAGGGGGGGAGCAAGGTTTTAAGTGATTGATTGTTTTTTGGTTTTTTTTTTTGTTTTTTTTTTTAAACTCCCTACAGGGGGGCCCTGGTACTATGGGGGGGGATGGTTAAGGGGGGGGCCCTGGCAAGTATGGGGGGACACTGGCAAAGGGGGGCCCTGGTACTATGGGGGGACACTGGATAAGGGGGCCTTGGCTACTATGGGGGGACTGGTTCAGGGGGGCCCTGGATACTATGGGGGGGACAATGGCAAAGGGGGGGCCCTGGCTACTATGGGGGGGGACAATGGCTAAGGGGGGCTCTGGCTACTATGGGGGGGGACAATGGAAAGGGGGGGGCTCTGGCTCTATGGGGGGGGACCTGGCTAAGGGGGGGCTCTGGCTACTATGGGGGGACGGGCTAAGGGGGGCCCCCCTGGCTATATGGGGGGGACCTGGCTAAGGGGGGGGCTTGGCTAATAGGGGGGGACAATGGCAAAGGGGGGGCTTGGCTACTTGGGGGGGCCCTGGTAAGGGGGTCTGATACTATGGGGGGGGGACACTGGTAAGGGGGGCCCCTGGCTACTAGGGGGGGGGACAGGGCCCAAAGGGGGGGCCTGGCTCTAAGGGGGGCTCTGGCTCTATGGGGGGGACTGGTAAGGGGGGCCCTGGATGTAAGGGGGGGCCCTGGTCTTTGGGGGGGAAAAAGGCCCCAAGGGGGGGGCCCGGTGTTTATGGGCGGGACACTGGTAAGGGGGGGCCCTGGCTACGGTGGGGGGGGGACACTGGTAAGGGGGGTCTGGCTACTGGGGGGGACCTAGCTAAGGGGGGCCCCTGGCTACTGGGGGGGGAGCTCTTAAGGGGGGTCTGGCTAGGGGGGGACATGGCTAAAAAGGGGGGGCCCTGGTACTGGGGGGGGAGACTGGTACTAGGGGGGGAGACTGGCTATGGGGGGGGCTTGGCTATGGGGGGGGGAACTGTACTGGGGGGCTCTGACAAAAAAGGGGGGGCCTGATAAAGGGGGGGGGCCTGGCTACTGGGGGGTTTTTCCCCTGGTAAAGAGGGGCCCCTGGTATAGGGGGGGGGCCCTGGACTAGGGGGGGCCTGGTACCTCAGGGGCCCGGGCCCACCTACAGGGGGGGGCCCTGGATACCTACTTGGGGGGGCCCTGGATATACATTGGGGGCCTGGTACTCATGGGGAGCCCCGGGGGCCTAATGGGGGGGCCCGGGTACCTCCATGGGGGCCCGACTAAAAGGGGGGGGGGCTGGCTCCCTTCAGGGGAGTCTGGAATCTAAGGGGGCCCTGATTCCCTCAGGGGGGCCCTGACTCCTCTGGGGGGCCCCCAGTACCTAAGGGGGGGCCCTGACTACAGGGGGTCCTGACTACCTACAGGGGGCCCCCGACAAAAAGGGGGGTTCTGGCTACCTAAGGGGGGCCCTGATAAAGGGGGGTTCTGGTACCTACAGAGGGCCCCTGACTACAAGGGGGGGGCCCTGGCTACCAAAAATTTTAAGGGGGCTCTGCTACCTACAAGTAGCTAAAGGGGGGGCCCCTGCTTCCTGCCCCTACAAAAGGAGGCCCCTAACTCCCTGTAGACTACCAAAAAGGAGCCCCTAACTGTTGTATTACCTAAAGGAGACCCTAACTGTCGTATAGTACCAAAAGGGAGACCCCTAACTGCCTGTATTAGTACCTAAAAGGGGGGGTCCCCAAAACTGCTTGCAGCCTATTTAAAGGGGACCTAATACCTACACTTCCCTTTGGGGGGAAAACACCTCCCTACAGCCAAACAAATTGGGATCACCAAAAACCTTACAAAGGCCAAACTAATGGGGTCCCCCAACCTACTGTGCCTATCAATTGCAAAAAATGGGGCCGCTTAAATTTCCGGGGGCTTTTACTACCCCCCTGTGGTTAGGTACCACCCAACTACCTGGGGCTGGCCTAGCAACTTATCCAGCGGGGGGTCTACCTCCCTAAAGAGGGCCTATCTGTTACTGGGGCCTCTCCCCCCCCCAAACCTTAGGATATGGGTTTGTACCCGCCCCCCACCCTGGGTATTTTGTACGAGGGGGAATAGGTAAAGATATGCTGGAAAATTGAGGTTCTAAGTTTTGTGTGAAATTCTGAGGGATGAGTTGGGGCCCGGGACAAGTATCAGGGCGGTGTGGAACGATGCGAAAAAGGGTAAAACATCATGGGAGAAGAGAACGACTCGACGTCTTGGTGAGTCCCTGACATCAAGGGTTTTTTTTTTTTATATTGTAAAGTGATGGTGACCTTAGCAGGTGACCTTTGCAATCTATGTGGTTCTTATGGTGGTGTTGTAGGGTTTTAAACCTGAGCTGGTGTCTGATCTATGTGGTCTCTCTATGGCAGTGTTTGTAGGTTATACCTGAAATGGTTTTTGCCTTATGGGTCTTTTGGTGGTGTTGTAGGTTTTACCTGAGCTGGTGTCTGCCTCTATGTGGTTTTCTATATGGCGGTGTTGTGGTTATACCTGGCTGGTGTCTGACCTCTTGTGGTCTTATATGTTGTAAGTTATATTGGCGCGGGTTTTTGTGGCGCCACCATTTTGTCCCTGTTGTAAGAGTGAGGGAAACCTGACCCCGTGATAGGAGTCACCTTTTTTTTCTTGCTGGTGTTTTTTTATAAGGTGGTGAGGTGCGTGACCCAAGGGAAAAAGTGGAGGGGGTATTGTATGTGGGTGGAGGGGGATATTGTATGTGGGTGGAGGGGGATATTGTTGTGGGGGAGGGGGGGTATTGTTGTGGGGGGGGGGGGGGGTTTTGTTTGGGGGGGGGTTGGCAATTTTTGTGGGGGGGGGGAAATGTTTTGGGTGGAGGGGGATATTGTATGGGGTGGAGGGGGGGATGTGGGGTGGAGGGAGATTTTGTTGTGGGTGGTGGGGGGATTGTTTTTGTGGGTGGAGGGGGATATTGTATGTGGTGAAAGGGGGGTTTGTATGGGGGTATTGGGGGGGGGGGATTGTTGTGGGCTTTTTTGGGGGGGGATATTGTATGTGGAGTATTGGAGGGGGATATTGTATGTGGGGTATTGTTGGGGGGTATTGATGTGGGGTGGGGGGGGAAAATTGTTGTGGGGTGGGGGGGGTATTGTATGTGGGTGGGGGGGTATTGTATGTGGGTGAAGGGGGTATTGTATGTGGGGGGAAGGGGATATTGTATGGGGTGGAGAAGGATATTGTATGTGGGTGGAGGGTGGGAATTTGTATGTGGGTGTAGAGGGATATGTATGTGGGTGGAGAGGGATATTGTTTTGTGGGTGGTGGGGGATATTGTATGTGGGGGGGAGGGGGGTTTGTTTGTGGGTGGAGGGGGGTATTTTATGTGGGTGGGGGGGATATGGATGGAGCTCTTAGCCCTTTTTTCTATGTATGTTGGACTGCAAATGGTAACTCATTGTTACACAAACAGTTCTGTTTTGCACACTGTTTTATGTGGGGAAAAAGGGCGCATTTTTGTCTGAAGGCCGGTTAATTTTTTTAATGTACAGTAGGGTGGGTCCCGAGTTTATTTCCCTGTGGACCCCGAACCCCCCGTCGACACTGCATTGTGTTTTTTCCTTATTGACTGAAAACAGAATAAACATTACCTGTTTGGTCATTAGTTATCAAAATTATTTTATTTTCCCAAAAACCGAATAATGGAGTATTTTTTGGGATTTTTACTACTTTCTATAAAGCAAAGTTTTCATACACTAAGTTTTTTATGCCTTTAAAACAATTTGGACAAACCATATGA